>CABHPH010144509.1:0-69656 GCA_902168325.1 Peromyscus nudipes
AAAAAAAGAAACATGATAAAGCCCCGACTAATGGTAGGAAAACAAAGAGGTCTTCTCAATATGTAAGTGATGCTGGGTCTCAAGTACACATTTACTTCTGAAGATAAACAAGATGTCAGAGCATTGTACTGTGCAACTAAGAACTATTTCCACCATGACAACTAAAAACGAAGAAAAAAAGAATAAGGCAAATGTCTATGAATTCTCTTATGTACACTGAATTTTATGAATTATGTTTGTGAATCTATTTTAGAAAACATGCATACAAGCTACATAAAATACAGAAATAATTTTGTAGTGTACATGCATATATATGTTTGTGTATAACGTCTTTAGTTCTCTGAACATGGAAAGGTTAAACATTAGGGTTTCAAAGTATTTTTTTTTCCAGTAAGTAATCTCAGAGCATTAAGGCATTAGCAAGTGAGGTTCAATGATGGCCAAAAAACGTGTTTTGAAACATTATCCAAAATAATGGAATGATAATAGAGTTCAAGAGCACAACACAGTGAACAGGGAGAAAGGGTCTTTGGATGCCAGCTGTGGTGGCTAGACAGACGTGATACTGAGGCAGGAAACCATCAGAGAATACTCAGCCTGAGTAACAGGGTGGATCAGCTCAGGCCGCTGTCCAGTGGGAACAGTTCTTGTGTCAGGAAGAGATTCCACAGTTTCTAAACGCCCGTCTTCGCTGTCATCCTGCCACCATCCACTGTACAGCGCAGCGCAGAATGGCCCTAGTGGAGGATGGTGGTACTTCCACCACTCCACGCTGTTTGGACATATGTGTTGAGGTGACTGCACACAGAGAAAAAATGATGTTTACCGAAGATTGAGGCCTAACTGACCGGGAGCTAAAACAGAAAAGAAAAACTTTAAAAAAAGGATGTATCATCTCTGTCAGAGAGAAAGGCACAGGTAGAATAGATCAAGATGAAACATGAACCAATAGAAAATGGGAGCACAGTAATTGAGTGGGAGAGTGTCCTTGACACCAAGTCTAATAACTTGAGTTTGACCACTAGATCCCACATAGTGGAAGGTGAGAAGTGACTTTTGCAAGCTGTCCTCTGACCTCTACTTGTGACTTATATACATACATATACACGAAATAAATAAATAAGAAAATAAGATGGGAGCTCTGGGCTAAATAAATAAATAAATGCAAAATAAACCAATTTTTAAAAATAAAAATGGAAGGCTCAAAGGATAAGGGAAAATTATAAGTAAGTCTAAGTAAGCATGAGCAGAAAGACACAAACACAAAACAACATAAAAATACTAGCCACAATGCTTCTTGATAATACTCCAGATAACAATAGCATGATGGACAATGAACTCAAAAACTACCTGTCAGTTGTGTCTCTTTATATCTTAGTCTTACTGTACAGATGTATTCAATTCCTACTGCAAATTCAACACTGTTCATTTCATACAATGAAGACATTTCTCACAAGTTATGATATTGTTGTGTGTTGGCAGTAAGTCCTAAGTAAAACTGTACTGAAAAAAATTTGGTATATTCTAGTATTCATATGGATAGTCAGGTTTAGGAATCATAAATCAAGACATTAATGTGTCTCATTAATTTTATGAATATAAATAAGAGGTCTAAAAGTGAATATTTCTTTGTCTGCAAAAAAGCCCCCAGAAACCAAGTATTTACAAAAGATAAATTTAATGATTATTTGTTGTTACACCCATAATATGGATATATTTATATATATATATATATATATGGATATGGATATGTGGCGCCAGAACGTGGGGCATGAATTTCCACTTAAAACCTGAGAAAGCGTAAAAAGAAGATTCTAAAACGGAGCTAAAATAGCTTCCTAGTTGTCTTTGTCAAATAAGCGGCAGCTTGCCGGTTTGAGCTTCTTGTGGGTTCCTGGCGTGTGCACTCGACCTGCAGTATGGCGGGAATGAGGCGTCTGCAAGTGGCACATTAAGCTGTGTGGTGGATTTAACTTTTGCTAGTACAAAACCAAAAAAAGAGGTTTCTGGGCTAAACGCTGCTTGGATAAAAGTATAGACCCACGATAGCTCCCAGAGCTAGCGGTAAATGTACCACTGCCATGTTGGGAAGCTGAGGTGGGCGGAGCCAGCAGCCACAGCACCTTTTTAGTCTTAGAATGCTGCAGTTTAAAACAATTGATTCATGATAAGACAGATTCAGATGGAACAAGACTTTAAATGCTTTAAAATGTGTGTAAAAATGTACGTAGGCTTCAAAGAGAGAGAAAAAGGAATATATACAGTTATATAAAGAAATGATAGTTTTGAAAAATGAAGTCTTTAAAGAGACAGTAAAGGTAGTATAAAATATAAGCCATGTAAAGATGGATATCACACAGAGAATCTGCATTGTGTTGTCTTTGGGATTCTTAACTGAAGAGAGATATTTGATTGTAAAGGAAGCTGAGTTAAACCAATATGTATATTTTAAAGATACCTTGACTTCAAAATTTGGATGTAAAGATATGTTGCTTTGGAAAGGAAGCTCTGATTTTGTTTCCACAGAAAGCCAGAGGCTATGGATTTGTTCCAGATTAAGATACATCAGGTTTGACCAGCCAAGACCACCTGAAAGGTCTCCTATGACACCATGGCTCAGATGATCCAACATCCAGAACCGTTTGAAGGCAACTGGCTCAGACGATACACTCTCACGGACTACTCCATAATTCTAAAATTTTCTTTGTGTTCCCATAAGATACAGCGCCCCCCTCCAGCAGGAAGTAGTAAGAGAAGCTACGCCCAAATTCCCAAATTATATGTAATTTACTTTAAGGTTAAAACCTTCCTTTTTGAAAAAAAAAAAAAAAGGGGGGGAAGTGCTGTGGGATGTTCTGTATGGCAAATGTGTTGCTAATAAAACACTGATTGGCCAGTGGCTAGGCAGGAAGTATAGGCGGGACTAACAGAGAGAATTAAAAGAGCAGGAAGGTGGAAGGAGACGCTGCCAGACGCTGCCAGCCACCACCAGGACAAGCAGCATGTAAAGATGCCGGTAAGCCACGAGCCATGTGGCAAGGTACAGATTTATAGAAATGGATTAATTTAAGATATAAGGGCAGTTAGCAAGAAGCCTGCCACGGCCATACAGTTTGTATGCAATGTAAGTCTCTGTGTTTACTTGGTTGGGTCTGAGCGGCTGTGGGACTGGCAGGTGAGAGAGATTTGTCCTGACTGTGGGCCAGGCAGGAAAACTCAAGCAACAGATATGGATGTTTATTTAAATGCATGATGAATAAAGGAACTTTCTAGATATATATGCCTGTTATAATAACTTAAAGAAAAATAATATATTAGCATTTCAATTAAATATAGTTTATAGACTTTTATTAGAAACTGGGTGAACATCTAGGGGAAAATCAACATTGGTGATATTTAAATCAGAATCAGATGTCCTTAATAAATCTGTGGTGTTTCCTGTAACTATTTCCTCTCATTACTTTTTTAATCTTTAAATTAAGAATTATGAATATTTTATATCATATCCATAATATTCTTCTCATTCAAGTTTATCGTGTTTATACTGCAGCTTTTCAATTACTCTCAGAATAAAAGATAAAAATATTCCTATTCTTTGATACAAAAAGAAGATTTGTGCTCATATTTCAACACATGTATATTGATGTAAGAAAATATTTACCTATAACCATAAAAATTTTTTAGACATAGTCAGATAAACTGATACATTAAATTTCTTTTCAGGAAAAAAAATCAACTGTTCTTTGGTCTTTGTTACTTCTGATCCCTTAGTCTTTCCTAAAAACCACTTGGCAGATGTGGTTTAACTGCCAATGACCTGGCAGGTAGATTTCGAAGGACGGAAACTCTCCACATTTGCTCCTTTTTATCCCCTGAATATAAATTGCACCCACAACTCAAATCCTTGGCTGTTATTACCTGTTCTCTCCACACTGTCTCCCTCTCTTGAGTTTCCCATGAAAACGGAGGTGACACAGTAAAGTGAACAGAAAAGCCTGTTGCCTGATGGTTTCCCATGGTAGCAGACTGCCCTGAACAGGAATGATGTACCACAGTGGAAGCACATCTCTCCTCACCAATGCATTCACCCCAGTGGCTCTATGTGAAAAGAACATGATGTTCTAGATCTTTCCTGGCCCATGCTCTGCTGCCTTTGAATAGCACTTCTCATCAACATTTTACAGAGCCTTTGGAAAGTTGTTTTTACTCTAACTCCAAAGGGGATTGGATATGGGTTTCACAAACCTGCTAAAATTTGGGGAGAGCTCAGAATCCCCTGGAACTGAGACAACTCTCCTACTGTGTAAAGGACAAACAGCTCAGCTGCTTGTACATATACCATCTCTGAATCCTGGTAGACATAATGAATCGAAGTGATTTTCAGACTATCATACAATATAATTTATTTCACAGATTATGCTCAGAGTTTTGGAGGATGACGGCATCGCTTTAGAGAACAGATACCTCTTCCTAATTGAGATGGACTTGGAAGAAATCATTTGAGAGCTGTCACACACCCACTTCAGGTTTACTTTTCTTCCTGTGCCGCTTTCCCTTCAGCTGAAATTCACGGAGCAGTACTCTTCCCTCCCTCTTTACTTATACCATGATAACATATTTTCAAGGTGCAACCCATGATGTAACACCCTTCTGTTTCCTCTAACCACACCAGCAACTATCTATGATAGTTCTTCCTTTCTAAACAAAACATCCGTGCATCTCTTATGGTCCCATTTTGTGTGTTCCATTGGTTTAGCCCCCAAATAAACTTGCAATCTCTCTGACTTTATGGTCTGTCACATAACTACATTAAGTATACACAGCTCAGGTATGCTGACTTACTGACTGCATTTACACCGTACTTAGCCTAAATCTCTACAGAATTTCTACACCACAAATTTAGGTATGCCACATGCCTTCTTGAAACAGTCTCTGTGCTTCTTAGGATATGCATAATAGCTTCATCCTTCTGAGTAGGATATGCACTCAAGGTAGATAGACACAATTTGCAAACACAGTCAGAAGTAACAGAAGGAATGCTTAGGGTCAAGCCTTCCTTTTCTTATATCCTATACCAGACAATTAACCATCAGAAAAACAACATACTCCAGTGAAACCACCAGTTCCCTTTCAGAGTCTCTTATCTGCCCATCCATCCTTTCAGGCAACCAATTAATTAATTAATTAATTAATTCCCTGAAGGGATTCTTCAGCCAAACAACAGGCATTTTTAATTTTTTTACCTGCTCTGATACACTTGAACAAAGGTCTAGTTACTTCAAAAAGTAAATTATTTTTTCTGTTTTGCCATTATTTAAAGGCCAGATATATTTTTCTAACAGCTTTTACTTTGTACTTATTCATTTCAGATATCAGCTGCTTATAAGCTATCTGTTATAACTCTGGGATAACTAACTGAGAATCAACTATTTCTCTTTCATGTAGGCATGTTTCCCAATGCCTTCAAATCACTCAGATATTTGCACATCCCAAAGTCTATTTACAATGAAAAATTATATATTAATGAAATTTCTCTTTGATGATATGATAAATGTCACTAATGTGAATCCATTTGGCAACTACCATTCCTTAACAAAGATCTGATCATTAATGACAAGAAATACCTAATCTTTGAGCAAAATTGTAGAGACAGAACACTTCTAGATAGGATGAATAGATTATTCGAAAATTTCTAAGACATTTCATTCTACCATAATAAGTATTTAAATGATAAACCAACAGTAAACAGATGATAGCAAAAATATGTTTCTAATAGTTGATACTGTCTGTTGTGATTGTGAACTCCTGGAGAATATATAGTCTGTATTATAAAATATAAATAACCATCTTAATTCAATAAGTGGTGTCAGTAAGAAAGAAAATGAAATGTTTCAAAATTAAGATAATAAATGGCATCCTGTGTTGAAAAAGTAGAAAGGAACCAATACCGGGAGAGTTTACACAGGATCTATGCAAGACTAGAAGAGAATATGGACTTGAAATGGAATAAAACCCCAAAGACCTGAGTACATTTCCTGATGATGGAGCATGAGATGTTTCGGTAACTTGTATAGAAAATATCTACCCAAGGAATAAGCATAAACCTGAAAAACTAAAATTTCATCAACAGCATAGCATCTCCAACTACCTGTCATAATTTGTCCTAGATTATACTTAATGATGTATTAAGTCTCTTCTCATGACTTTACAGATTCACATTGTCAAAAATTATAAAATTAGATTTGAAAATGAAAATGTGGTACAGATTTCTATGAGTGTAATAATTTTTTCAGTCTACTCTAAGTGATATATGTACAGTGACAGTCACTGAAGCAAAGACAGGAAATTTCATTTTGTGAGACCATTCAGTTAACAGCAATTATAATGAGCGATTATAATGTTCACATATTTATACTTGAAATTCATTCAACAGAATACTTTGAATATTCTTCCAAAATATCAATCAATGGAAATAATAAGGAAAAGCATCTCCAAATTTTCTCCCCCGCCCATATCACACCTGAAACAGTGGAGGAGCACAGATCTGCAGCTCAGTTGCAGGATTAGCTGGTATGTATCCTTGTTTGCATTTCCCTTTGCAGGTATAATCTTTGAGTCCCATTCTTGCCATACTCTTTCAGAAGTAGGAAGACCATGCCAGAGACTGTGTGTGATGAATCACCTCCATATGCAGAGAGCAACCCAAGACTTCCCATCACTTTCTAAATCAGGTGCAAACTGAACCCAAGAGGCTCAGGCATAATTACATCACCATAAACCCTATCCAAATTATATTAAAATAACACATTTTACAAAGAATATCAAGCTCAGTCTTAGAAAAAAACTTATTTATCTTGGCATGTCATAAAAGCTTTTAGGTGGATCACAATACAAAACAAAATTTACAATACACAAAGTCAACATAAAGGGTTATTACCGAAATCAATAAAATTTAAGCAAAGAAATTAAGATGAAGAAAAATGTTTTCATGTCATTTCCTTGGTGTCATGGCTTCACCAGAATTACCTAAGTTCTATGTCTTCACCTCTGACTGTCAGTGATCTGAACCCTGCCACCATTATCAACTTATCCTCTATGAAGTGACTCTTTGGCCTTGGTGTACAACCCGCTTAATCTAAACTACTTCACAGTCAACTGTGAGGCTTACCCAGGGAGGACACATGGGGCATAAGCATATGACTCAGTGTAAAATAATAATACGCCTGTTTGCTATGTGAAATATCACTAATATAGTCATCAAATAATCCCAGTTTCCCCCCAAAATTCCAAGATAAGCAGATCACCCCAGATCCTTTATTTATTTATTTTTTGGTGTTTTTATCTGAGCACCTATAGACAGTGGGTGAAGATTAGGAAGAGTGTAGTGTAAGTCTGATTGTATTGCATGTGGTTTCAGATTAAGTTCTCTAACAACCTTAGGTGAAATCTCCTCTTCCACTGGATGACATCTTAAAATGGTTCAATCAAAGGCAGTATCTGTTTACACACTGGACAGAAACCTAATCAACATAACCTTAAGATAACATTGCTATGAGCAGGTAACATCATGGGACTGGGTATAACGAATAGCTGACCTTCAGCTGCTTCAGCTGCAGCCTTATCCTTCTGGATCAATGTGTTCATCAGCTTCAATCCACTGACAGTTGGAAATTTCTTCCAGAACCTTCCTGTCTTACTTATCTCCTTGTTTGCAGTTCTACCAAGTCATTTCTGTTCAGCTACTGCCTACAGTGTCATGCTTAAATTGTACGAGATTTGCTGATATTACCTGAAATGAGTTAATGTAGACAGCTAATGTGTCAAGGATGTGTTTAATGAACAAATTCTACTTTCTGGTCTTAATCTAGGAAGCTTTGTGCAGACAGTGCTTCAACTATTTCAAAGCACCAAGTAGTTGACTTATTTCCACTAAAAATATCTAGACCTAGATTTTCTATTTGTAGTGGGGATTTATCTATGCTAATGCAATAATAAGAAAGTACTAAACTCCTGGAAGTTAGAGGTATGGTGTTTATGAGTAAAAATGCAGCCTGAACCAATGGACTAATTTGTATTTTTGGGACAAGTAAATACAATTTTTTTTATTTTGAATCATTATTAATAATTATATCCATAAAAAATGATTTGACAGAAGTATGCTTCAAAACACTCAGCTCAGAGTACTTCAAGAGCCACCTAACACATCTGGAGTTGACATCCTGACCCTTCTCACTATATCTAATAAATTTCCCAAGCACAATGCATAATGAACTTATCAAATTAATAATGCCAGATAAAAGAGGTATCAGGTCATTGTTCATGGAATGATCATTTAGGTTTGATTATATATGAGCAAAAGGAAAATTCAAAAAACACTAAACTCCTAACAGTATTTGGGGTAATTTTTTAACATAAGTAACTTTGTAAAAGTCAAAAGGGCATAATCTGTTGTTTATAAACATTAAAAGATAAACAAGTAAGACAAAATAGGTATTATCTCATTACAATGTCCACCCCAAACAGTTCACATGGTTGTGATACTACTCTATTATAAACTTTCTGTACTTTTTTCTTTCAGAAGTGTACATAAATAATTTATATTACTGTGATGTTATATAAGATTCAAAAATGGAATGAATATATTACAGACCAACATCTTTTAATCAAATGTCACACCATATATAAATTGTAGACATTGTACTACCAATTCACAAAGCAGCACCCGAGATTGATGTCAGTAAGTTCTTACTTTTGGGAGAAAATTTTTACATTTAACTAAGTCTTATACTGCCAAGATGATTGAACATAATTGGAAGATTATGTTCACCAAGAAGACATAATCCATACATTAAAACAAATATCTCAATTTACTAAGACTTAAAGTCTGAATTTTATACTCAGGGGTCCTCAACCAGAAAGTGGGAGAAGAAAGGCACCCCCAGTATAGCCAGAAAGTGTTTGTTATTTCCTTTTGGTGCTAGTTAGTAAAAAAAAAATATGAAAAAAATTTTTTGCATGCAGTTGGGATGGATGGCTTTACATCTAGTGAATATGGGTAAATAAAGTGGCAGCAGATTTACAGGGGTGCAGATTTTTATACTAGCCAAGTTCCTACTTTTTTAAAGTATGTATTTAAAGATGTCCTGATTCTAAAAATCAATCTTTTTTAAAAGATCTTAATGTAAAATGTTCAAAACACTTCATAGCATTACACAGAATTTTTTATCTATGGCCTTTAAAATGTTTTCCAACTGTTTATAAACTGCTCTCTTTATCATGAATACTTAAACATAATGAAATTACTTTAGTTGAAGAAAGGTCTTGATTTACAGAGTCAAAGCAATGAAGTGTAAATCTATGTTAGTGCTCTCTGGTTTTAGTGGACTTTGTGGAACTCACCAGGAGGGGGGTGATGGGCAGGGATTGTTGGAACTCACTCTCTGAGGTCTTGATGCAGGAATTTTGAGAGGCCTACTCCTGACTCTGCACTTTTAACAAGTTCCAAGATAATGTTTAAGCTGATGATTACGGTTCACATGTTGAAAGACCACCTCCTATAACCTATAAAACAGATCTGAAAAGTAATATATAAATGTTTTATTTCCACCCACCTAATAGCTGTGACATTTATCATGGCTAGAGATGCTGATTAATATTTTTTTTCACACAAAGCCAACTGTAGTCCTAGCCAAGTGACTAACTACCACATCCATATTAAAATAAAACAAAGGCCACTGTCTTCATCACGGTGGCCAACTCAGTAATGGAAAAACAGCCTCCTTTACTGATAAGTGACATAGGTAAGGGCTTATTTAAATTATTGATTCTACTTATCTACACTGCCAAGCTGTAACCTCATTCTTCTGGCCAACAGGGGACTTGCCTAAGTAACCCCAAAGACTGGGAATGTCAGGAAAATGGAACCGTTCCTCTTTCCTCTGTACAGTTCCAGCATTCCACGCTCCTTCCAGTACCTCCACCTCACTTTTTTTCTTCCAGGACAGGATTTCTCTGTGTAGCCCTGGCTGGCTCCTAGACCTAACTAGCTCTGTAGACAAGGCTGGCCTCAAAACCACAGAGCTCCACCTGCTTCTACCTCTCAAGTGCTGGGATTAAAGGCGTGTGCTACCATAACCTGGCATACCTCACGTATTTTTTTTAAAAACAAAACAAAAACTCCTTTCAGCTGGAAAGGTCTGAGCCAATTAGAAACGAAGACAAACTTGGACAGATGATGACAAGAACCCAGGGGAACAGCTCTTCTCTCCAGCAGTCCTTGACCCTAGACAGAATCCCAGCTTCTCTGTCTGTCTCTGTCTTTCTGTCTCTCTGTCTCTCTGTCTCTCTGTCTCTCTCTCTCTCTCTCTCTCTCTCTCTCTGGGCGGCAAAGAAAGAGTGTAGCAGAGTCCTTTTATGAGGTCTTGAGTGAAGCCTAATTCTCTTCAGGCCCCGTCCCCTGCTGTAGTCATGCTTTCAGTAAATTCTTTGCTACATTGAAGCTCACCAAAGCCCACCCTGTTTGCAAGGGGCTCCTCTGCTCCAGCCAGAGAAGTTGCTTGGATTTGGCAAGGAGGGGATGAAGGAAAAAGGAGATGAAGGAGCTCAGAGGTGGGATAAAGGGAAGAAGGAATTCTGCCTCCAGCCTGGAACTAAAACAGGAAGACAAGGAAGGGAGTGTCAGCTGGAGGAATCAAAGCTCTCAGCTGGGGACCACCCCTTTCTGCCCCCATCACCACCACCACACACACTGTATTCTCTTTCACCAGGATGGAACCCAGAGTAGAAAGCAAAGGCTGATGGGATCTGCTTCACTCCACCCCCCAGCACACTCTGGGGTTCCCAGGGAGTTACAGGACTCCAAGTCCATGGTACCAGTCATCACTCTACAGGCACTTCTGGAGACTGAGGGAAATGGTTGGCATTTCCACAGACACTCAGGCTTTTTTGCCCCAGGCAGCTATTGACCTAGCCTACACTCAGTCTAAGGCAATGGAGCAGCATAAGTTTTCCTCACATTTTCCAAGTGCATGAGGGTGTGTGTGCTACGAGGGAGTCTTGGCCTGCTCTATCCTCTAAATCTCCCCTTTTAACATTATCCTTGCAATATAACTTGAGAACACCAAAGTTCCTTTTCTTTTAAGGCATTGTCAGCTTGTCCCAGAAGATAAGGATATTTCAACTCACTATAGTCAGCCAGAGAGAGAGAGAGAGAGAGAGAGAGAGAGTCAGTCAGTCAGTCAGTCTTAGGTGACTAAACACAACAGTGCCAACTGCTGACAGGCAAAGGAACCAGAATTTGGGAGCACTTCAAAAGCCTTCCAATTAATAAGCTCACCCTTTCTAGGTCCCAAGCCTCTTGGATCTGGGCTTTCTGAAGAGCTGAGATTTTTGTTCTGGTTGTAGAGAGTGGTGTCCTGCCCGGGAGCAGAGACGCGCGGACTTCATCTTCGGTTCATTCATGCATTTGCTCATCCATTCACACAAACATGTCCCTTAATTGTGTCTGGCACCGCGAATCTTGCCTGCAATTTCCCCTCCCCAAGTCAGTGCTCACGGCAACGGCTAGTGCAGAACACAACTCAACTGTCACCCCATTTCCTGAGCCAGAAAAGCAAGTCCTGTAGACATGCACAGAAAGGGGAAAAAGAGATTAAAAAAAAAAAAGATAAAACCTTAGAAAGGAAGACAGCACCTGCAGGGAGAGGGGCCTCCCAGGCAGTAAGGGATGGGGAAGTGAAAGGGACTCAGGGGGTCACATTCCAAGGTTCCCTTTAAGGGGAACCGCGGCAGTGACACCGCTGCGTGCAAGCAGCCAAACCATTATTAAATCCAAGACTGCAAGAGCTCGTGTTCCCCTCCGCGGGGATAAATCAAGTGCAAAGCCAGCCACTGTTTCCCGCGAGTGCGATGCTGTTGGCCCGACCCAACTCTGAGCCCCAGTTGAGGAGGCAGCCGGGGGAGCCGCTCACAGCCCAATCCGCAGCGCGCTCGCTGCCTCCTTCCAGCTCCCAATAACGTGATGAAGTGTAAATCAAATGCCACGCCAGGAGGGGCCCCGGAACGGAGCGGAGTCGTGCATCTTAGCTCAGCAACCTATCTTGCCTAGGAATCACAAGGTCACCATAGCGTCGCGATTACACTCACCGTACACTCCTTGGCCAGAGATCCCCTCCAGGAGGACAGTCAGCAGCCACAGGAGACCGTACACTAAATCCATCTTCACGTGAACATGAACATATCCAGCCCAAGGGGGACGCAGTGGAACCTTCCGGAGGCCAGCGGCCAGCCAGGCGCGCTCCACTTGTGCCCCGGCCGAGTCGAGGTGCCCGGGAACTGCTCCTGATGGGAGGAAGCGCCGTCCGTCTGTCCTTCCCTGGCGGCGGCCGAGAGCGGAGCGCTGGAGCCCCACACACCCCACACTCATGCACACACACACACACAAGCACACACACACAAGCACACACTCTCACACACACAAGCACACGCACACACACACACACACAAGCACACGCGCGAACACACTCCCACTACACAATACCCCGCTACACGCACTCACAAGCAAGCCGCACTCACACCGGGCGCCTGGGAAAATCGCAGACGCCTGGGAGGAGCAGGGGGCGGTGATGGGAAGCAGAGCCGCGAGGACAAGTGTTCTTCGGGGAAACGGCTCCGGGATCCGGGCGCGAGCAAGCGCCGGGCGCGGGCAGGGACCCCGGGGGCGCCACGCGATGCGAACCGCGCTGGACAGCCAGCCGGGGAGCAGGAAGTGGCCTCTGACCCGGGCACGAAGCGGGGCTCCCTCGCCCGGGTTCGCCTTTACAAAGTAACTCGCGAAGGTCCCCAGAGGAGCGTCAAGCGGCGGCAGCGGCTCGCCCGCCCGCAGTCCGGAGCCCCCAGCCCTGCTGTCTTGCCTTCCCCCATTCCATCAGTTGCCATTGCAACGCCAATCCTGTTACACGACACAGACTCGCATCGCCGAGCGGGGAGAGGAAGAGGAGGAGGAGGAGGAAGAGGAGGAGTGGGAAACGGGGGATGGGGAGGAGGGAGAGGAGGTGGAGAGAGGAGGACGAAAGGGTCCAGGCGGGAGCGGAGTGCCCGTCTGGAGCTCGCCAGGCACCAGGTTCAGCCGCTGCTGCCACCGCCACGGCTCTCCCAAACAGCCTTGAGCGCCCCGCCAGCGAAGAAGGTGCTCCTGCCGGCAACACCGATCCCCGGAGCCAAAAGCAGAGTCCGAGCACCGCCACTTGTAGGAGAGGAAAGATGCCGAGTGGAGAGAGCAGATCCGCACACCGTCCACGCGTGCCCACCCGTACCGCGCGTCCTCTTCGCTTCCGCGCCGCCCCCGCCAGGTGGAGGGGGTGGGGGCGGTCGGGACTGGCGGGAGTTTAGACCCGGGAGCCGCAGAAGGGCTTCCCCACCCGGGCTAAGGGAGTGCTGGCATCCAGAGCGGAATGGAGGAGCGGCTGCCTGCTGAGGGCACCCCGGCTGCGTGGCCGCCTCGCGGGCCGCAGTTGCGGCAGAGATGCCCGAGCTGGGCAGAGGAGCGCCCGGGCCCTATGCTTGCCCGGGATCCCTTGGATTGGCGCTGGGGGTTGCGCGCCGCGGAGGCGAGAGGAGGGAGGAGGAGGAGGATGGAGAAGCGGCCGACGCGGAGCGCAGGCGGCCCGGCTGCCGGGGAGGAAGGCTGTGTGTGGTCACGTTGTGCGCTACGTGCTGAGAGCGCGAGGCTGCTAGCCGCAGCCCGGCGACGTCAAAGCCGAGTGCGCGGCTCGGCTGCCTTCCTCTGAGCCCCCTCTTGCTTCCCCCGCTCCTCCTCGGATATGCTCGCCCAGGATCAGCCCAGGAGCTCATCAGCACTGACAGCGCCAAAGGGCTCTCCTGGGCAGCGGCACCCAGTCTCTCTTCTACCCCGCTGAGGCCCTCCCTGGTTCTCCCCAGCTCCACGGGGGCGAGGGCTGGTAATTCATTTCCGATGCCGCCGCTGGCGTTTGCACGCGGAAGGGAAGGGAAGGGCCGGCTACGTCCTCAGACACGCGGTAATTACAGGACACCTTATTCCCTTCCTATGGTCCAAGGTCTTCCAGGATCCCTTCTGCTTGGCTGGAGGGCAGAACAGGCCAAAGCATTGGAAGCCGCATCATTCTTCTCCATTTTCTGTCATGTTTTAGTGAAAATACGGTCATCATAACAGAGAAAGACTGAGGGGAAGGGAGTTCAGAGAGGGGCGGATTTATATGTAATGCCCCCTAAAGTTAAATACCTGGAAAAGCCCCTCTTTTGGTGAGGGCTCTGTCTTTGAGAGGAGACCAGCTCTGATGAGGTGCTTAAAAATGTCCCTATTACAAAATGATGATAAAGTCAAAGCATCTGTAATTTACACTAGAACAGGTGGAGAACTCATTCACCAAAGCGTCATGGGAAATATCTGAGACCCTCTGAGTCGCTTTGATATACTCCTTCTTCAAATTAGTGTTTAATGTCTATAATCCACTTAGCTAAAATATGGTAGGGAAGTGAGTGAAATGGTTAACTTTGTGCATTTATACACGTGAAAAAGTTATTGTCAGGAAAATTTCGAGTACAGTATTCATGTATGTATCTCCGTCATAAACTGGTTTAATACACCACCACTGCGGGGTCCTTCTATTCATGCGGCACTTCTGCTGGGGATTGGGAGGGGAGAGGACTCCCAAGCACTAGAAATGAATAGCCTTCAGTATTTTCACCAACCTTCCCTCACTTAGTGAATTGTGAATACGATTTTTATAGGGTGTGAGCCAGTGCTGCGAGAGCTCTCTAGGTTTACAAGGTATGAAGCACCACGAATTTCAGAGGGTCCCCAAGGATGGCTGACAGTGTTGAGGACCCTGCATGTAAGAGAGGCCACTTTCACTAGATGGAGTGAAGTATCACTTGAGAAGCAAAATTCACTGTGTGGTATTTCTGAAAGGAAGTGGTTGAAGTTCACTTGCTGGTCACCTCAGAGTGGGGGGTCTTATGATTTTGACCTATTAGAAGGAAGTACCGCGTTCCTACACGCTGCAGCACAGCGATATCCTGGGAGTGCATTTCTCTTACAAGCAAGCTCTGACTGAATAATATATCTTATGTGGGGCTCTGTGAACTGTTCTTATCCCGTACTTCACCTCTATATTTATACTACACATTTTAACCCTTTGTTGTGAAACCATAGGCTCAGGGAGCCCTTGCAAAACTCTAGATTGGAAATTTCATCAACCTGATCAGTCAGTGGATTACTGACTGGTAAAGAAATCCAGAAAATTGTGTGTGGTTCTAATGTGGCTGGTCTTTAATACTCAACATCATGGGCATGGGAACTTTATTTCCATTGAATGTGTATCTCTGCATAGATTTTGTTTTTAAAAATTACCATAGAGCACTCAGCAATTTCTGAGTGACGTATTTGGAATTTTGAGAAAATGTGGATTACCTCATCATTTTTCAATTTGTGTGAACAGTTGAATTAAAAAATTAGTAACAGTAAGGCACACTTACACTGTGACAGACACTGTCCCAAATAATGAATAAAGAACCAACAGACATGAGTCTTCCCTTCACTCAGTTTTTAGGGGGCAGAATATGTTAGCCAATATATGTATTGCCACTGCAAGTGATATCCACAGTCTTAGAACACAGAATAGGGACAATTTTGCAGGCAACCATGCATTACATTGTACAAAAAGTGAAAAAAAAACTGCACTAGACTTAATATGTGCCTTTACTTTCCTATAAAACCATATAGATAACTTCTAGAATAAATCGCCCAGCTTATTCAGTAAAGATATTAATTTCTTCTTGAAATCAACATTTTTTTTCAGCCTGTACTGACCAAGCAGGCTTGATGTCCTAGTCATACCTTAGCACTGGCTACTTCAGGCCTCCAGGTGGTGAGCCAGAGCTGAGCCTGAAACACAGGCAGGAGATATCTTAACAGATAGAAGGTGCTGAGCCAGACAGAGGCAGCAGCCCCAGAACTTGTTAGGGAATCAACATCAGGACACTATACGGAGCCCAATTAGAGAGGAACTTCCTTCAGAAGTAGTGTGATTCACTTCTTAAATCACCAGTTTTTTTTAATTTATGTACTGAATATATCTGTTATAGGGGATTTAACACCTTAAGTAATCCTCCATGTCATTGCTAACATGATCCACTCAACAGTATTCTGTACAATAGTGGACGATATCATCTGTGATGACAGGTAACAAAAACTTAGAGGTTATCTCCTGACAACTTGAATTAGTTTAGTCACCTGTTGCACTTTTATTAACTACAGTTTCATTTAATATTAAGTATTCATTTAATATTTAATACTTCCATTTCTACTCTCTAATATGCCTATAATGTTTCAACTTAAATACTATGAGGGAGAAAATGTCACTGAGCGGTTCATAGGAACCACTCAAAATAGTAGGACAGAAATAAGACAGGAAAGACAGACCTGGCGGCACATGCCTGTAATCCCAAGCTCTCAGTTGGCTGAGGAAGGGGGAGGTGAGTTCAAATCCAGCATGGACCACACAGTAAAGAAGGAAAAATTGAAATGCTAATTCTGGAGATAGAACTGAGAAAGGAAAATGCAGAACATCAATGGCAAATCTGTCTTCATTTTTTCCAATCTAGCCCTTTATCATAATACAAATACTAGACCTCGTATACTATATTTATTCTACTCCCTGTTCTTCTGGCAGACAGTTATATTACACAAACTCCAAACCACACTACTCCCCGAGCCAGTTTATAAAAGGAAACAGGGATGAGAAGAATCATTATTGATCCACATGAAATCTTTTGGAAATTCTACTCACAGACAAAATACATAATTAGCTGTATTTGCTTTCATGCTCTTCGTCACAGATTCCTGACCCATACCATAGCTCGGTGTGGCTATTAGCCTAATCAGCTGCATATCTGAGTCCCTAGCTCACTCATTTAAGTTCACTTCTGGTATTTCCAAAAATTTGCCAAGTTCCATTGTTCAGTAGCTCAGTTATACACCTGAGACCCGAATATCTGTTGACCAAAAGGCCAATCTTTTTAAAGCTAGCTCAGATTACCATAAAGTTGGATAAAACCCTCACATTGGAATTACCCTTCTAACTCACAAAATCTTTTATACCCCCCAAAAAAATTAACAAATAACTGTCCATCAGGCTTGCTTTCTTTTTACTTAGCAACAGACTCCAATCTCAAAAGTCTGAGCAACATCACATGCAACTAAAGTTTTCTGATAGCTAAGAAAGACAGGAAGCACAACATTGAATTAGGGATGTCCTAGTTGGTCCCAAACGCAGGTGGCAAGTAGTAACACCTTATCAGTGGAACCTATCTAGCAGTAGTAGGTATGAGATAATGGCTAGTTCTGGAAAACAGAACTGACCCTCAAAAATGAATGAGAATGGCAACTGCTAACACTAGAAATAAGGAAATTAAGTTGAATGCCCCATAAAGGGGCTGAAGCATCTATAGGGAGACACTCGGCCTGAGTAAGGAACACGACCCTCAAAGACAATCCTGGACAAAGCACATCCAGAGTCTAATAAAAAAGGTAGGCGCCTGGCAAAGACATCATATGCAGGTGCTGGTCTGGGAGAATGCAGATGGTTTGGCTAGGGTCTCATATTCACCATGGCTCCCACTGAGAGGCATGTGGCCAACTGAACAAAATCATGAAAGTTGAAGCTCTTCAGTCTATTTTCAGCTGAAAAGCAGTAACATAATTTGGAGAGCTTTCACTCATTTGGCAAAGAGTGGTATTGTCTTATATATGCTTGCTATACAGTTGAAAGCCAAGCATTCTAACCCTTAGGTCTAGATATCCAGGATTTTGTGACCCATTCCAGATTTCTGTTATATTCCAATTCTATTAAAGCCATGATTAAAAGCCTACCCTTAGATATTATAGCTTCGATAGTTTTTGTCTCCTGTCCTAGATTGATTCTAATTCTGTCTTCTTTGTACTCTGACTTGAGAGTCCATAAAATAGTATCAGAATAATAAGAGTTCAATAAGTAAATGTTCTGTGCAGGGCAAGACAATGAAGAATATAAAGAAAAACTCAGCATTGATATATCATCATACCCTGGAACTGAGTCACATAGTGTGACTTTAACATCCTTATCATATATATCCTAAGGAGGAAGAATGTATTAAGACTTTAAAATAAAATAACATATATGAGATACCATACTCAGAATCTGGCAAGGAGCACTCAAGGAATTAATTTTAATATTGTTCTAATAATATTTGTTATATCAGAGCTTTCATATGTAGGGTTAATGACAAGTGATTTCCATTTTGCGTTAACTGATAGCTTACATCTCCAGTTGTGTGAATATGGTGAAGCTTTACATCACTTGTTTTAGTCAATGTGTTCATCTGCCCTACTTCTGTCCATTCACATCGAATCCTGCAGATTTTCTACATTTTATCTGAAAGGCTTTGGAAGTTGAGTACTTAGAAATATCTTAATATCTCCTGAAAACTTGAAAAATTGAGAGTGCAATTCTGCTTCAAGATTATTTTTTTCAAGTGTTCCATTTCCTCTTGTATCCTTGGAGGACTCCATAGCTTAAATATTAATAAAGAGATGTTCCTGCATATCGGTGCTTGGCTTACTAGATAAAAAAAAAAAACCACATTAGTATGAAGAGAGGCTAAGACTTTGGGACCATCAAAAAACCAGATTAAAGGCAGATTAAAAACCAACATCCAAGTTACATGAGAAATTTTGTTGAAAACCTAAGTAAATCCACTGTTTCTGATGAAGAAGTGATTTGATTAACCCACAGATTGGGTATAAAGGACTCAAATAGAGCTTAACAAAAATTTTCCATGAGATTTGAAATCATGTACAGATGTCTAGGCAATAGAAAATAAAGGTAAGGAAATTTAGATCCTAAACAGGTGGTGAGTTTGATTTGCTATCCCAGCACATATTTAGAGACATGTGACTTTTCACTTTCTTCGTCAGTTTATTTATCTTGCTAAAAAACTATTATGTCAGCCAATGGTTGTAAAGTGTAAAGAGTAGGCACAAGAGCTCACAGGCTTAATTTGCTAATATCTAATTGCTAAGTTGTCTGGATTTCTCCTGCACAGCTCTCTTTTTGTTCCTACGTGTTGATGTGTTGGGCTGTACTGGGGAAACTTGTCCTTCTGCACCCTCATCGAGGGCTGTCTCTACTTGAACTCTGAACAAGTGGCACTTACCCTGCTGTATCTGAAGCTAATGTCTTCACCTACAACCACTGAATCAGAATAACACAATGTCCTCCTCTTTCAGCCTCAGGCTTCTTCAGTCCTCCAGCCACTGAAGTACATCTCATTTGCAGTTTTGAGGCATTTGTATCAGAGATAAAGCATGATTCAAAGAAATTTCCTGCACCTGAAATTCTTGAAATCTAAAGAACATGTCTCTCTCCCTCTCTCTGCTCGCTTTCATACATTTCTTCTCCTCTACTTGGACCCTCTCACTGTAATCTTCCCACCAGGTCAAAAGGATTTTTGACTTCTTTGTAAAGATATTAAAATGAACCCCAATTCAAGCTTCCATTTCCTCCACTCTCTAGTTTATAGAAACACTACTGCAGTTTGAATCTTCTGACATGGAGCTAAGTAATTTAAAGGTTGAATCTGGGAGTTCCCACAAATATATATGTATTTATGTATGTGTATATATATATATATATATACATACACATATATATATGTATATATTTCTCTCATGTGTGTGTGGAGGCATTGCTTTCCCCCTCATTTCTGCCCTTTCTCTGAAGGAATGCCCAACTTTAAGAAACAAAGAGCCCTAGAGTAGCAAGAATTATAAAGAAATCAGAAATAACTCAAATACAGATTGAATAGATAAAAATTTTTCACAATGTTAACTATGGCTACTATCGTAATCCTCTATAAATATACTTGTAAACTAGTAGTACCAGGAACTAAGTACTTAGGGTGGCCTAAAAAGGGAGGCATTGTCTTGGAAATTCAGGAGCAGATCTAAAGGATCCAAAGGCTTGGTGGAGAGTGGGGTCCAGGGAAAGCAGTGAAAATCAGTACCTTCAGGGGGTGGAGGTAAACCTCCAGGGAAGAAATTAGGAGATGAAGGTAACAAGACCAGACAAATATGTCACCCAATGTGACTCAACAAGCAAGACCAGACAAACATATCACCCAATGTGACTCAACAAGCAAGAAGGCAAGAAAAAAAAAACTGAGAAGAAAAAACTGTGGCAGGGGGCAAGAAGGGTGAATTTGGGTCTCTCAGAGTACCTCAGAGTTCGATCTTATCTGGAAATACATTTGTAGCAGATAGTTAGTTAGGATGAGATCATACTGGGGCAATGTGGCTTTATTCAAGAATGGCAGATGTCTTTTGGTCAAGAGGGGATAGAGAAGGGCTGTGGGTTAGTTGGAGCATATTTATCTAGCATTGACAAGGTTTCAGGTTCAGTGATCAGCAAGGAGAACACAAAGGAATGAAAAGACAAAGAAATATAGACACAGAGAAAAAGAAATCATTCACCAACAGAGGTAAAGATGGAAGTGATAAGTCTTCCAGTCAAGGAACATAAAGGACTCCCAAAAACTCCAGAGAAAAAGGAAAGATGGGGTGCACATTTCCTCTAGAGCCTATTTTGAGAGTATGGCTCTCAAATATCTTAATTTCAATTGTTCCCCTCCATGACTGTAAGAAAACAAAGTAACATTGCTTTAAGACACCTAGGTTTAGATCATATGTTACAACATCCCCCTCAAGCACAGGCTGGTGAAAAAGTCACTGGAGCCTTTCTCCAAAACCCTTTTTTCAGGGAAGATTTCATCTAGGTCATTATAGAGTCTCCCTTTCACAGTCCAAGTAAATCAAATGGTCTTTGTAGCACAGTAGCTTTGCACATCTGTAACATATGTTACTCACTGCAGGATAATATGAGATCCCAAGTGAAGAATGTTTAATAAACCATTAAAATAATATTTATCTAAATAAGCCACAAAAAATCAGGACAACTAAAGTAGAAGATTCCTAGTCCACGATAAAACTTTGGTGAAGTGCTGGAGAGATGGCTCAGAGTTTAAGAACACTGACTGTTCTCGTAGAGGACCCAGGTTTGATTTTCAGCACCCATGACGTGGCTTACAATTGTTTGTAACTCCAGTTCCAGAGGGATTTCATCTTCTGATCTTGATCACTCATGCACTGCAGAGAGGTACATGCAGGCAACACATTCACGTACATATAAATAAATAAACAAATCTCAAAAAAAGTAGAACTTTAGTGAGGTCACTGTTTCTGCATAGGAGCGAGGAATCCTTGGATGCTCAGATCAGCACAGAGGAAGGAGTGTCAGTTGTGGCCTATGAGGAGCCCACTGGTTATCAATGGACTAGAAGAGTAGGATCCCCCAATTCCTCTTCTCTGTTTTCTTGTTCCTTGCTGACAAGAAGAGGAACTTTTATTATTGTCTATCTACCACTTAGGGTTAATATTTCCAAACATTTTTCTTGATGTGTCTTTATTTTCAAGCACAATAATAAGGTTATTATATATGAAGTAGCAGATATACTCATACTACATTTTTCATCATAAAGCAAGCACTACCACCAGATGCATTTTTCTCAAATATATTACTTTATTTTAAGTGATACAAAATAATTTTACATGTTCATGAGTATAGTATAGTACATTTAAATACATTAATACATAATATAATCATATATATATATATATATAATTGGCTGATTCATCACCTCAAATATTTGGCATTTCCTTGTGTTGAAATATACCATCAGCTGACAAACTTTGGTTATTCCATTATACTACAGAACATTAGAAATCATCTTTCTTCTCCAATTGTACCCTTGGACTCATTATCTATTTTTTTACCATCTCACCTTAAAATATTTTCAGTCTCAGATAATCAATATATTACTGTTTACTTCTATGACATCGACTTTGTTAGCTTCCCCACAGAAATAGGAATAACCTATATTTATGCTTCTGTCTAACTTATTTCATGTCACACAATACTCCACCATGCTTCTTTATGTGGCCTCAGATGATATTTTACTATTTTTAACTTGATAATAGTCCATTGTCTGTGCAGACCATGTCTAGCCATTCATCTATCAGTGGACACCTGAGTTAATTGAGTTCATGGTATGGTGTGGTTCACATATGAATGCAGCTAGCTCTTATTTCATCTTTCCTTATCCCTCTCCCTTCCCCTCTCTCTCCCTTTCTTCTCCTTCTCTCTGGCCCTCCATTCTATTTTCCCATCCCTCTCCTCTTGCTTTTCCTGCTACCTTTCTCTTCATCTCCTTTCCAACCTTCTTCATTCCCTTTCTCTCCTCTCTCTGTCTCTGCCTCTCTGTCTCTGTCTGTCTGTCTGTCTTTCTGTGAATTTCATTCATAAGTATTTCATTCATTGTAACATTCTTTAATCTCCTTAGAAATTTGTTAATAAATAATTTGTAGTTATTGTGAATATATTCATTTAGGTTTTTATCAGCTGATTACTTATCAACATATAGAATGGCTATTGTTATTTTTGAGAAGTTGGCCTGGTTTTCTGCAACTGTACTGAATTATCTCATATATTCTAGTATACATTCTAGAAGTTTTGATGGTATTTAGGTTTTTCTATGTATGTTAGTGGTTTTTCTTTTGCAATGATAAACACTAGTATTGGTGTAAGTATTAAGGCCACTCCACGTAGTTAAAAGGAGATTTATTTAAAGGCGTAACTCACAAATGAAGGGATAGGTAGATGATGGGCTCTGGAAGAGACGCTGCGCAGTCCGGCGGTGTTCTCTGGAGAACTTTCCTCGGTCTACCTCTCGAGTCCAGGTCCAGCAAACAAGAGAGCGCCGCGCATCCCGGTCTCAGGTCTTCAGGCCCTCCCTTGGCCCCGTCTTGTAGGCGTGATAGTTACAGAAGCCTCAATGGGTGTTGGAACTTCCAGACCAAAGCTGGAGTGGCTACCCACTACATCTCCCCCTTTTTGTCTAAATAAGAAGGTTCTAACTTAATACAAGATTATGTACAAAGGAATGGTTATCAAATATTGTCAAGGAGTAATGAAGGATAATGACCTAGATAAGATGGAACTACAATCAGTGCAAACAATATCAAGCAAGAAGCACATACTAAAATCCAGAGATATATAGAGCATGGGTAAATGGCATGTTACAAAGATCATTCCAAAAGGTGTCCTATCCTAAAGAACCTGAATCTAATACTTAATATGTTCTATCTAAGATATTATATATACTAAGTTGTAACTATAACTGCTAGTCTTCAATCCCATCAAAGACCTGAGAAGGAATATAATGGTACCTGAGAAATGGTAGATGGATGCAAGCAACTTTCGGGAATCTTGCAAGAGTAGACCGAGACAGCTGACAGCCTGGACAGTCACCTAATGTTTCTCAGCATTGTTGGTGCATTCGAATTGGCTACAGGCCTAAAGTATCTGACAGACCATTTTCAGAAGCAGGAATTCTGAAAGACCATCTTACCCTGTCTTGGCAGAGTACAGTGGTCACTTTCCTTGTGTCCCACTTGTCCAGAAAGGACAGCATTGCATTCGTACTGTCAGCAGTCAAGGCAAGGGCAGTTCTTTGCCCAGTAGGCCTTTTTGTGCCAAGAAGACAAACTTCCAAATGGAAATGTCTTAGAAGCCCAACGTTCTCTTGGGATCAAATTGGTGCTGCCAGGAGCAATTGTGTCTCATGTCAACAGAATTCTAAGTTATTTAAATGCCATATTCTTTAGGTCTATGAAGTGTTTGAAGATTACCTGTCCATCTGACCTATGTATCTGTAAATCTGGATAACCTAACTAATGTAACTACAGAGATGACAAGCATAGGTGACTATAAATCTATAAGTCTTATCTACCAAAATAAACTAAGGACTAAGGCTTCATGTAAACAAGGTAAACAGTCTATAAGCAAATGTACAGTAAAGGACGATTGTAGCTAGAGTTTTCCTGCCGGGCCCACAGTCAGGACAAATCTCTGCCACCCGCCAGTCTCCAGCTCCCAAGTCCCGCCAGTCTCCGAGCCCACTTATAAAATAAACACACAGACGCTTACATTATTTAAACTGCTTGGCCATTAGCTCAGGCCTATCATTGTCTAGCTCTTACTCTTATATTTAGCCCATTTCTATTAATCTCTACTTTGCCACGTGGCTCGTGGGTTACCGGTACCTTACATCTTCCTTCTCCTGGCCGCGGCTCCAGCCAGTCTCTCCTCTACCTTCCTGTTCCCTCAATTCTCCTCTCTGTTAGTCCCGCCTATACTTCCTGTCTGGCTACCGGCCAATCAGCGCTTTATTGATACAGAGTGATATCCACAGCAGACGATGACTTCAAAATTGTGACAATACACAAGATATTTATAACAGAGGTAGGAATGTATAGTGCAATATGCAATATGACAATAATCTTAAATATATATCAATATACAGGATATCCTAAACAGAAGTAGAACATACATAAAGTATGACAGATATAAATTTACATTTGCATCAATATACAAATATTTCAAATAAGAGTAGAAATATATGTACATTATAACAAATTTAGTTCTGTATTTGTATCAATATACAAATTATCTTAAACAGGAATATAAAAATAGTTTACATTTGTATCAACATATAAGGATCCATAACAGTGCAAATTACAGTGCAAATTATCTAAGGCTGCTATTTTACTAAATTTGTTTACTAGTATATACAATAATCTACCATAATATCTTATACCTATCCATTCCATTTCTTCTTTTCCTGTTTTTTTTTTGAGAATACTGAGTCTAATATTTTCTTCCATCCCCAACCCTATAACGATCATCCATAACCCTGAGAAATATGAAACCTTAGGGAGAAGGGGCGTCGTTTTCTTAGAATTGCTTTCTGCTGTTTAGGGGGTGATGGTATCTCTGTTGGGTACTGTGAGAGAGCTCAGACAGTTAAATCTCAGTTAGACTAACTGTAGGTTCCGCAGCAAGTCTTAGAGTAATGAGTAAGATTGTTAGAAATTCTGGTAAGAAGTGTAGTATGATGATGATTACCATGGCTTCATTCTGGATTGGATAGAGTTGTTGGGGCCCCATCTTCTTTCTGGAGACTTCAGAGATTGCTATTGGAAAAACTTATTTGTTATCAAAATGGAAAGTTTGGATTTAAAGAGGACAGAACATGTAAGAAAGGATTCTGAGAAATCAAGAGTAAGCATGGAGAGAATTACCCACTACACACTAGGACCAAGGTAACTTAGAGAAGGAAGAGTTTAATTCAGCTTATGGTTTCAGAGGAATAAGAATCCATGGTAGGAAGGTGTAACAGCAAACAACAGGCCTGAAGGAAACTGAGAATACCTATCTCAGCCAGGAGCATGAACCAGAGAAAGCAAACTAGATGTGGTGTGAGGCTTTTAATCTCCAAGCCTGACCTTAATTAGATACTACTTCTAGTAAAGATACATCACCTAAACCCCTCAAACAGTACTATCCTCCAGAGACCAAACTTCCACATGCCCCAGACTAGAGGGGGATATTTCCCATTCAAACGATCACACTATCAATATCATGATGTTGTCTATAAATAGGGATCACTTAAACTTTTCCTTTAAAACTATTTATTGTCAGATCTTTGAGAATGTTTATACTGTGTATTTTGAACTTACTCATCCTGTCCTAGGCTTCTCCCTGGACCACCACTATTCCCTACTCTCCCAACCTTGTGTCCTCTTGTTTTTCACCAGTCTAGTCCAATTTGTGCTGCTCATATATTCTTGGACATGTATGCTTCCTCTGGAGCATGGATGGCACACAAAGAATAACACTCGTGACAAAACTCCCTCTCCCTTCCCCAACAGGTATAAATTGTCAGAAGCCCCTCAGATAGGGGGAGTACTCCATGCCTACTCCCCTCTCCATGATGGGAGCTATATCCACAGGCTTATGTGTTTGCACACTTGTTCCCCAGCTGGTGGCATTGTTTGGGAAAGTTGTGGAACCATTAGGAGGTGGAGCTTGGCTGGAGAAAGCAGGTTACTGGGAGTATGCATTGAGACTTAATAGCTTGGCTTCACTTCCTGTTTACTCTCTGCTTTCTGAATGCAGATGCAGTGTGTCTAGGATCCGGCCACCATGCTTTATTTACCCACTGCCATCCACATCTTCCCTACTCTAACTTTATCTCTCTGGAGCTGTAATCCAAAATAATCTGTCTCCTTCAAACTGTTCTTCTACAAGATTTTATCATAACAATGAGGAAATAACGAAGGGAGAAATTTGGTGCCAAGAAGTAGGGCCAGTGCCCTACTTAATAAACTTGATCATCATGTAGTTCTTAGTCCTTTAGAAATGTTTTGTTGCTAGAATGTGGAAGAGTTTATTTCCTCAGGCTAGAAAAGCCCTAGAATGCTGAAGGCATAGTTTAATGGACCATTGTCTTGGGAGCTTAGAAAACAATAAGGTCAAGAAAAATGTGGGAAACGGGGCCTAATTCATGAGGTTTCAGAGGGAACAGGGTTGTATAAACTAAAAAAAAAGAACCTTCAGAAAATGGATGTGTGGCTATTCATGTAATCTTTTAGTCAATAACTTGGCTTCATTCTGCCTGTGTCCTGAGAACTTCAGTGAAGTTAAATTTAAAGGTAATTGACTAATTTTTTCGGCAGAAGAAATTTCAAGACAGGAAAGCATTCTTGCAGGTGTTAAGAAAGCAGCTATGATTGTTAAAATTTGGGGAGTGTTATCCTCTGGAAGCACATGCCCATATTCTATAAAGTTTGAATACATTTTTAGTTAATATATCAACTCTTATGAAAGTAATTTTGTTTTGATACATTTTCTTAAAAAATAGCCACTACCACCCCCATGACTTGGGGACAGTGTAATTGGCATTGCCAATTTTTTGTTTCTTTTATTTGACTTACTATTTGTTTTGTGATGTGTGTGTGCCCATGTATATGGGCTTGAGTTCCTGTGTGTCTGTTTGTGTGTGTATATAATTGGTGCTTGAGATATAACACAGAGTCTTTGCTTTTAGAAGTGTGCTCACAGCTTTGTTCTAGCAAATTTTCCTTCACATTATGTCTATTTTCCCTTCCATGCAATTGATTAGTTGGTTGCATTTGCCAATTTTTCCTGAGGTTTCAGTAGTATGAGAATTTTTCTTGTGTATATTAGTTAAAAACAAATCCTTTTATCCAAAAAAAAATATGCTAGCACCACTGAAGAGAAAACTCTGGGAAACAGAAAGATTGCCTAACAACAAAACTACAGCCACTGAAAATGTCACTCAGAGCTTGCAGAACTTAGCAGTAACATCCATGCTGGCTTTGGAAACACAGGGGATTCCAGACTGAGGGGTCATGGAGTCTTGTTGCAATGTCCCTGAGATCACCTGAGGCCAGAAGATATAGGCAGGGTTGGAGTCATTGAAAAGAGACCCTGAGAAACCACTGTGTAGTACTTCGGTGTTAAAGTCTAAGATGCAATAGAAGCTCTAGGATTTTGGGATGCTGGGCCCCTGAGACATGCACCAAAGAAAGTGGCAGGAATGGAGTGGAGCCCATCTAGGAGATGGAAGATAGCAGGGCTGCAGGGATAGGGCTACCTAAGCCTTTTGGAGCCCAGGCAATTTTATCACCATCCACAAATGTCAGGATATGGTGTTTGCCTTACTGAATTTTCATCATGTTTGGGTCAGGCCTTCCCTAGTTATTTTCTGATTCTTCTCTCTGGAATAAAAATGTTAACTCTGTGTCGTTATTCATTGAAATAATGTATGTTGAGTTTTGTTTGCATGTTTTTTTCTATGATATCACTGATGGACTTTTAAATTGAGAGAATTGTTAAAAGTTTTGGAGGACTAATAAAGTTACACTAGTTATTTTTTTATATTATAACATGCTCATAATTTCATTGGGACAGAGTTTGGCAGATTGTGAGTTAAAAGTGATAGGCCTGGGTGGCAAGGTGACTTGGGACAGACTTGTGAGAGGCTTGTCAGCTTGAAAAATCTGGAATTGCCTGTAGGATTATCAACTGGACACAGTGTTGAGGGAATTGCCTTGATTGTTTTTGTTGATGTGGTATGGCCCATCTTAATTATAGGTAGGACCACTCCCTGGGCAGGTAATCCTGGGTTGTATGAGATGGAGGAAGCTGGGTGAGCATTAGAATGTTTGCATACCTTGACACTTTCTGATCGGGCATAGGATGTGACCAGTTGCATCGGGTTCTCGTAGCAATAACTTTCCTTCTATAATGGACTGTATCCTTGAACTGTGAGCCAAAGGAAACCCGTTTGACCTTATATTCCTCATCAGGTTATTTTCTTAGCACAGAAACTGGAAAGCATTGTCTGTAGTGATCAGTTTACACTGACAAACAACATTCCCTGAGAGATTTAAATTACTAAATAAATAAATAAATAAATAAATAAATAAAATATTTTCTCCAGTGCTGGAAACTAGAAATCCAAGAGCAAGATGCAGAATATTTGATCATGGTTTGGCTATCCTCAATGTTAACAGGCAGCCACCTAATTACTAAGAAAACCTGAAGAAGAGAGAAGGGTCTAAAAAACAGACCTGTCTTGTTTTTCCCCATAAATGGACTAATTCTATCATGAGGGCTCCCACCCTTCTACATGGCCCAACCCAAACCTAGTCATCTACCAAAGGTTCACCCATCTCCACATCCCATTAGGCAAAATAATGTAGTTCGTAGCCATAAAAGAGTTGCTAGTTTTTTGTATTCATTAGTCAGGAAACAACTTCTTGGTAAGTTTATTGCTCTTTTTCATTTGTTTTATTGAGTTTGTTTCATAGTGTGACAAAGATATAATCTGCTAATCGTGGGGGTGCTACATGTTTCTTTCCAGTACTAATGAGTCTCTGTCTCTCTTCTTGTGAAATTTCTTTGCTAGAAATTTTCATTGTAAAAATTTTAAAAAAGCAATGGTAAGATGTTTCAGATTCTAATTAGAATGCTTGCAGTGTTTTGCAGTTCAGAATACTACTGTGTGTTTCAAATGTACAAATACATAACACCTTGGTTTTTTATTTATTAAGAAATATTCTATTCATTTTACATCCCCTTTCTTCCCTCCTCCAACCTCCTCCAGCCTCCCCCCACCAGTCCACCCACCTATTCCCTCCTCCAACAAGATAAGTCCTCCTATGAGGAATGTACTAGGAGCAGAGCCTGGTACATTCAGATGAGGCAGGTCCAAGCTCCTCCACCAGTATCAAGGTGGGACATCTTGGTTCTTAGAAGGTTTGTCTATGTTACAGTCTCCAGTTGCTCTCCCTCTTAAATCACTAAATATTTATATTAATTGATTTAGCCATTGCTTTTTTATGAAGTAGAATCACTTTTGAAGTGATTTCATGCTTAGGTTTTTAATTTATTATTATTACTGTTATTATTATTATTATTATTATTATTATTGTTATTTTTATTTACATCCTGCCCACAGTTTAGCATCATTCCTCTCCTTCCTTCTCTGACCTCCACTTCCCCTCTGCTCCCACCTCACAACCACTCCTCCTCCATTTCTATTTAGAATCAGGCAGGCCTCCAATGGATATCAACCAAACACGGCATATCAAGTTGTAGGAAGACTAGGCACCGCCCCTCATATTAAAGCAACTCAGTGAGAAAAAAATGGGTCCCCAAAGCCAGCAAAAACATCGAAGACAGCCCCTGCTCCCACTGTTAAGAGTCCAAAACGATGACCAAGTTACACCCATTCCCATCCCCACCTGCCCACAGTCCGACACCTTGGAAATCTAAGAAGCCTTTAATTTCCTTGTTTATTTCTGCCTTGACCCAGGAGTCATTTAGTATAGAGTTGTTCAGTTTCCATGAGTTTATGGGATTTCTGTTGTTTATGTATTTGTTGAAATACAACTTTAATCCCTGGTGGTCTGATAGGATGCAGGGGGTTATTTAAATTTTCTTGTATCTTTGGAGACATGCTTTGTGACTGAGTATGTGGTCAATTTTGGAGAATGTTCCATAAAGTGCTGAAAAGAAGGTATATTATTCTGTGCTTGGGTAAAATGTTCTGTAGATATTCATTAGGTCCATTTGATTCATAATGTCTGTTAACTCCAATATATCTCTGTTTAGTTTATGTCTGGGTAACCTGTCCATTAGTGAATGTGGGGCATTGAAGTCTCCCACTATCAATGTGTGAGGGTAGATGAGTCATTTAAGCTTCAGCAATGTGTCTTTTACAAATGTGGATGTCCTTGTAGTAGGGGCATTTTCTTAGGGTTTCAGTTGCTGTGAACAGACACCATGACCATAGCAAATTTTATGAAGGAAAATATTGAATTGAGGCGGGCTTACAATATTGGACATTTAGTCTATTACCATCAAGTCAGAAAGCATGGTGGCATGCAGGCAGCCATGGTTCTGGAGAAAGAACTGAGAGTTCTACATTGTGATACACAGGCAATAGGAAATGAACTGTCTACCACACTGGGCCTGGTTTGAGCAAAGGAAATGTCAAAGCCCACACCCACAGTGACATATGCTGTGGGATGGTCTGTATGTCAAATGTGTTGCTTATTGGTCAATAAATAAAACACTGATTGGCCAGTGGTCAGGCAGGAAGTATAGGCGGGACAAGGAGGAGAGAATTCTGGGAAGTGGAAGGCTGAGGAGACACTGCCAGCCACCACCATGACAAACAGCATGTGAAGATGACAGTAAGCCACAAGCCATGTGGCAAGGTATAGATTTATAGAAATGGATTAATTTAAGATATAAGAACAATTAGCCAGAAGCCTGCCACGGCCATACAGTTTGTAAACAATACAAGTCTCTGTGTTTACTTGGTTGGGTCTGAGCGGTTGTGGGACTGGCGGGTGAGAGAAATTTGTCCTGACTGTGGGCCCCGTAGGAAAACTCTCCACCTACAGACATATTCCTCCTCCTAGGCTACATCTGCTTCAACAAAGTCACACCTCCTAATAGTGCCACTTTCTTTGTCGGCCATTTTCTTTCAAATTACCACAGGCATAGATGTTGAAAATTGAAACGTCATCTCGGTGGATTTTTCCTTTGATGAGTATGAAGTATCCTTCCCTATCTCTTTTGATTAATTTTGGTTGGAAGTCTATTTTGTTAGATATTAGAATTGATGCACCAGCTTACTTCTTGAGGCCATTTGCTTAGAAAATCTTTTTCCACCCCTTTACTCTGAGGTAATGTCATTCTTTGATGTTGGGTTGAATTTCTTGTATGCAGTAGAAGGATGAATCTTGTTTTCACATGCATTCTGTTAGTCTGTGGCCTTTTACTGTGGAATTGAATCCATTGATATTGAAAGATATCAGTGACCAATGATTGTTAATTCCTATTACTATTACTTTGTTGTGGTTGTTGTTGGTAAAGTGTGTGGAGTGTGTGTGTGTGTGTGTGTGTGTGTGTGTGTGTGTGTGTGTGTGTTTTCCTTCTTTGGGTTATGCTGGTTTGAGATTATTTATTGCCTGTGTTTTCATGTGTGTAGTTAAACTCCAAGGGTTGGAGTCTACCTTCTAGTGCCTTCTGTGAGGCTAGATTTGTGGAAATATATTGTTTAAATTTGACTTTATCATGGAATATCTTATTTTCTCCATCTGAGGTAATTGAAAGTTTTACTGGGTATAGTAATCTGGGCTGGCATCTGTGGTCTCTTGGAGTCTGCAGCACATCTGTCCAGGCCCTTATGGCTTTTAGAGTCTGCCTTTATATATTACTTGGCCTTTTCTCTTGCAACGTTTATATTCTTCCTTTGTTTTGTGTGTTTAGTGTTTTGAATATTATGTGGTGAGGGGCCTTCCTTTTCTGGTCCAATCTATTTGGTGTTCTATAAGCTTCTTGAACATTTATAGGCAGGTTTTTCTTTAGGTTTGGAAAATTTTCTTCTATGATTTTTGTTAAAACTATTTTCTGGACTTTTGAGATGGGAATCTTCTCCTTCTGTTCCTATTATTCTTAGGTTTTGTCTTTTTGTGGTGTCCTTGATTTCCTGAATGTTTTGCATTCGAAATTTTTTAGATTTAACACTTTCTTTGACCTATATATCTATATCTTTAGTGTCTGAGATTTTTCTAAAGATGCTTGTATCTTTAGTTCCTGTTTGCTTATCTAGATTTTCCATCTCTATAATTACCTTAGTTTGTGTTTTCTCTATTGCTTCTATTTCCATTTTCAAATCTTGAACAGTTTATACATTTTCTTCAACTGTTTATTTTTTCTTGCCTTTCTTGACACACTTTGAAGGATTTATTGATTTCTTCCAATTTTTGGTTGTCCTCAATTTCTTTCAAGGATTTATTCATTTCTTCTTTAAGGACCTCTATCATGTTCATAAAGTTGTTTTTAAGGTTGTTTTCTTATGCTTCATCTGTGTTGGACTATTCAGGGTTTGTTGTGGTAGGATGGATAGACTCTGATGGTGACACATTGCCCTGGATATTGTTGATTGTGTTCTTACACTGACATTCAAGGCATCTAGATTTGGCGTAATTATAGGTCTAGATGTTATATTTATATTTTCTTCCTTGATTTCTGTTTCTTCTCTGGTATTCAATCTGGAGTGGCCTGCTTTTGAGTAGAGGATCACCCCCTAAGTTAGCCTGGATGACCTCTGGTCCAGCAGGAGGGTGACCGCAGATCTGGCTAGAGGAACTCTGGGATTCAGGATGATGGCCTAGCCTCTAAGGGGGGTATAAGGCATCAGGCAGAGTGGTGGGCAGGGATATAATGACAAAGAGAGGGGGGATGGTGGGGCTAATGCTGGGTGGAAATATTGTGGGCGTCAGTCTTACCTGGGGTTCAGGGTGCTGGCCTGGCCTCTGATGGATAAGAAGGCTTCTTCCAGAAGTGTAGGCCAAGATCTAAACTTATGTTTATTATATGTATAATATACCATGTTATATACAAAATGTATTATTTATTTACAAAACTCCCAGAACAGTATCATTTCATATATGTAAATTAAAACTTCCATATGTGGATAAATATTAGGGGAAAGAATCCTTAAAAAAATACTATTTGATTCAAAGATATCTTGATGGGTTTTAACTAGTAAAAATCAATTAACTTTAATTGTATTGCCATCTATGGATGCTGCTTCTCACTGAGATGCTATATCTCAGTTGTTTACATGCATTCTCACATTCCAATAAGCATAGCCACCATGTAGAGTAGTGCCCATCATTTGCATAGTTTCAAGATGAGGAAACGGAGGCATAGAGGACTTAGATTAAGGAATTTTTATATTTCTAGGGGAGAAATATGACTGTAGTAATACACTAGGCATTTCATAATGTGTAGAATTTGCTCATAAGACTATTTAGAAATGTATTTGTTTAAAACTTATGGGAAATTCCTTTTTGTACTGTAATCCTTAGGTTAATCTGGAAGCATTTTGGTTTTCACAATCTCCATAGCATCATACAAATCATTGCATAAAGGTTCAAAAGAATTTACTAATCTGTTAATCATCTGTACCTGCAGACTTTGGGATGTGTTCTCTGTTAGTCTCTTCATGTATTTCCTAACAGTGACTGAAATATAGTTTCACAGATAACACATGTAAAATTTAGTAACTGTCTTCCTTAAGTAAATACATGTTTGCAGCATTTTCCTCATTCTCAAAACTTACTCATTATCCTTTTGTGTGAAGACATATGTGTGTGCACATGAGTACACACACACACACATAAACACATCAGTGTGCATGCTACATGAGCTTTTAAGATTTTTGTTCTCCAACCAGTTTTCAAATAAATTCATTAGCTACTCTTTTCTTACTTCCTAATTAATTTTCTTGGTTTGGCTTTCATCTCTGATTATTCTTCTTCCTGATTCCTGAGATATATTTGGCATTCTAGTCATATCTTGTTAGACTGAGTAATTAGTTTATTCCTACCCTCATCTATTTACTGAAGAATTTATAATGCCCTGACTGTGGAATCTTCTGTTTTATTGTATTTTTAAATGTTTTCTAAAATTTTCTATAAATATAGAAATGATTGTTTTGATTATTTTATTAACTAAAATTGTCATGGAAAAAATTTAATTTTTCCAAGATCAACTATCTGATATGTTAAATATACTACACTGAGTTATTGTAATTTTGTCTTTTTTTTCTGGATTTGTAATTTTGTTGAAATTTTCCATGCAGGCTTTTAGAAGAATTTTTGCTATGTAAATATTTTTAGGATTTAGGATATGTTTTTTTCATGTTAAATATAAAAGTATTATGTAATTCAGCTATATAAAATCAAAATCAATTGGTATATTACTATTCCCTGAATCTGAAAACATACAAATGATGGTCATTCTAGCAATTAACTTTTCTATTCATTCATTAATTCCAAGAAGCAAGACTGAAGCCAGCCTGAGCTTTCAACCACTATGAGTATCTCCCTTTTCCCTTAGTGTTGTCATTTAATCCATTCCAGATTCAAGAGAATATTTCCAGTTTATTAGTGATACTGATTTGTATGTTTTCTTGAAGACTTTGACAAGTCATTGATTATGTTCATTTCATTTTGTTTCCTTTTTACATTCTCCTTTGATACACAAGATATCATAAGCCTTGTTTAATGAGTAACTGTAATTTTCTTACCCTGTCTATTTTAGTTAATTTATGACAAAGTACCCTGGTACAAGAATGCTAAGGGAAAGAGGAGCTATTTTTGCACACTGTTCCACTGTACAGTCAACCAAGACAGCATAACATTGTATCCAAAGTCAGGAAGCTGAGAGAGAGTGATGTTCTTTCTCAGCTACATATTCCTTTTATGCAGATCAAGATCTAAACTCTGATAATGTTGATTTCCACTTTTAGGTTGAATCTTTCCACATCAATTACCCTTGCCAAAATAATCCCTCAGAGGCATGGTCACAGGCTAACTTCATCTACATAATCTCCCACAGATGTACTTGAATGCTTGTCTCCTGGGTGATTTCAGATCTCATCAATTTTACCAGTGATATTAACCATCACACTGTCCTCTTTTGAACTTGATTGTGGTTTTGCTACAAATGCTTGTGATTTCATTAAGAATGTCTTCATAGTTTTACATGATAGATTTATAATATACTAAAGCTTCATAGCTTTACATTATATGATTTGCAAGTAATTTTTCATTTGCTCTTATCATAATCTATATTGAAAATTTTATTTTAAGATGACATGTCAAAGTTGTAATTTTTCTTCTATATAATTAAAATGTTCAAAGAAATTAATATTAATGATAACAATTTAATGCATTATGGGATTTTGTTTTCAATAACAGAGAATACTACCATATTAGTGCAATACTTCCTTACTGACAGACAATATCAAAAGGAGACAATTATTCCAGTGTCTGAGTAAGTGTACCTCTTTTCCTGTTAAAATATTGACCTCCTATTATTAAAACAAAAATAAAGAATTGATAATGAACTTCATCAAGTCATTTTTCTCTATCTCAAAACACATCATCTACTGATTATTGGAGACATGGTCTCTCACCAGCCTGGGTATTGTTAAATAAGCTCTGCTCTCTGGACAGTGAGCTTCTAGGGGAACTTCTAGGGCAGTGGTTTTTAATGTTGCTAATGCTGCAACCCTTTAATACAGTTCCTCATGTCATGGTGACCCATAACATAAAATTCTTTCCTTGCTGCTATTTTACAGCTAATTATAACTGTAATTTTGCTACTGTTATGAATTGTAATATAAATATATGATATTCAGAGTGTCTGATATGCGACCCCCAATGGGGTCTTGACCCACAGGTTGAGAAATGCTGCTCTAAGGAGAATCAATCTCTCTCTCTCTCTCTCTCTCTCTCTCTCTCTCTCTCTCTCTCTCTCCATCTTCAAACATTGGGATTACAAGCCTTTGGTACCATGTTAATCCTTTTTATTTGCGTTCTCAGACTCAAACTTAGGTATTCATGCTTGGGCTTGAAAAGTACATTCTTCACTGACTGAGTTCTTTCCTGAGTTCCTAAATAAATAATGTTTTCAAAGGTAAACACTGCAAGCAGGAGGTTCTTTAAAAATATTCTGGTCAATCATCATTTTGAAAAATACATTTGTAGAAAAATCTTGGTGGCTTTTCAGAATCAATAGTTTGGAGAAATACATGCACAGTCTCCCTATTCCAGTAACATCATATTAATAATTTTTATTATTTAGAAATTAAACATTATAATTACATAATAAAAGAGCTAGCCAATATACAAAAATATAAATTCATTGCACATTGTTTAATGGTAGCAAATATAATAAAATAAAAATACATTTACAAAAATCTTAACATTATATCAAATTATTGAAAATAACTCATATTCCTACTTTGGCCTCAATTTTTTAGCTCTCTAAAGACTTTGGGCTCTGAAACAACAACTTCAATGAGCCAAATTAAAATTCCCTCATTGTCCTGCTTATTCTACAGATAACATATACTGGTCATTTATTTTCCTGACTTATATCAAACATCTAAATTATATGCATTTTAACCAAATTGATTTACTCAAACATGTCCTATCTGTCTAAACCAATTTAAAAAAAGACATGTAAGAGCATCAATTTCCAGGAATCCTATTCCCACCCCCACCCCCACCCCCTAAAAAGCAGGAAGATTGTATTAAAGTATCCATCATGTTATCAGGAAGGTTATTTTAAGCATTTTGAGTGTAATATTCAGCAAAAAAGAAGTTAGCATATTGAAATATATCTACCTGTCTTAAAGTAAAGCTTTTCCATATAGATTACAAGAAAGCCCAATAAAAAAAACCCAAGTATTTGCATTATGTATCAGTGTAAAAATGAAAGATACTGTGTTCCTTCTCCATGCCCTTATTGCCGTGACTAGCAGAGTCATTTAAGAAATAGCCTTGTGCTTGCTAAGGAGATATGTGGTAATCTTGATTAACACTTGCACTGCAAAGCAGAAAGTTGATTCTTAAAGTTCCTCATGTCTTCAAATCTTTACCTACACGTATATACCTCTCTACCCATCTATTAAAGCAATAGAGAACTAATCAGGAAGTGAGAATTGGAAGTCTGTAATCAAAGTCTAAAAGAAAACTTAAAATTTTGTGGGCATACTCCTACAAGAATAGAGCATATTCTCAAACAAGAACTTAGAGTGTAAAACTTAACGTAAAATTTCCAACAAATCCAAGGGTCCAATGGAGCAGAATTTATGTTTCAAGACCTATGAAAAACACAGAATTTGATAAAATAACAACTCTGATTTCTTATCTTGAAGGTCAACAACTTAGCAGTAAGTGTGAAGTTAAACTAAGCAAGATGTTTTCTCTGGGTCTCAATCACAGTTTTGGTAAATGCTGGCCCATTCAGGATTAAGGTGATAGGTCCATGATTGTAGATAGATATAATGGCTGCCAGAAGGAACTCTGGATGAATATGAAGGAAAGTGAGTTCAATCAGATTAGTTCTAAAATTTCTAACAATTTTAATAAATTTAATTGAATGCAGGCACCAATTTATATGGTCAAGTTTTGATTCATGGTGACACAGTAAGCCTGTTGCAGGTGTGGTCTCTAAGGTGGTAACTTAGACCAGGGTTGATGCTGTGGGATGTCTTTCTGTACACTGTGAATATGTGTTGCTCTGATTGGTTGATAAATAAAGCTGCATTGGCCTATGGCAGGGCAGGATGGAACCAGGCAGGAAAATCTAAGAGAGATAGTGAAAGGAGAAAGGAGAGTAAGGGGAGACACCAGCCTACCATCCAAGGAGCAACATGTAATGGGACACAGGTAACGCCACAGAACACGTGACAATACATAGACTAATAGTTGTGGATTGAGTTAAGTTGTAAGAGCTAGCTAGCAAGAAGCCTGAGTCAATAGGCCATATAATTTGCAATTAATATTAAGCCTCTATGCAATTATTTAATAAGTGGCTGCGGAAACTCGGGGCCCGGTGAGACTGGAGAAACAGGACCACAGGGCTGGGTGTGACACAGGAAAACTTCCAGCTACCTTTTGGAACTCAACATGGGTTCCAAACATGGGGCAAGAATTTCCACCCAAAACCTGAGAAAGCTTTTAAGAAGGGTTCTAAAATGGGACCAAGAGCAGCTTCCTAGTTGTGTCTCTCAGGCAAGTCGTGATACAGAGATGCCTGCTTTGGCTATAGTATGGCATGTTCCTGGCATGTGTATTTGACCTACAGCATGGCAGATTCCGGCTGTACACAGAGGTGTTTCCAAGCTGTGAAGCACACTGCATGATGGATTTAGCTTTTGCTCGTACAGACAAAAAAAATATTTTCTGGGCTAAATACTGCTAGATCGAGGCATAGACCTACTGCTTCCCAGACTTGGCAGTGAGCGTGGCATTCCCAGAGCTGGTGGTAAACGTACCTCTGACATGTTGGGAAGCTAAGGTGGGCAAAGTGAGTAGCCAAGGCTGCCATGTTGGTCCTAGTCACACAACTTAGCACTTTAAAATCTCTCCTGCTCAGAGAAGGAATATAAATTCACAATAAGACATATTCAGATGGAATAAAACTCTAAATGGTTTACATTATGTGTAAAAAGTTACATAGACTTGAGAGAGAGAGAATAGAAAGGACATAGAGAGTCATAAAAATAAAGTCCTAAAAATGAATAATATATAAAAGATATAATAAGCCATGTAAAGATGGAAATTACACAGAGTGTCTGGATTATGTTGTCTTTGGAATTTTTCACTGGAGAGAGACATTTGATTGTAAAGGCCACTGAGCTAAACCAATGTGTATATTTTAAAGGTATTTTGACTTCAAAATTTGTGTCTAAGGATATGTTGCTTTGGAAAAGAGGTTCTGCTTTTGTTTTCACAGAAGATGAGAACTTGTGGCTTGCTTCCAGACTAATATGGTTTGATCAACCAAGACCCCCTGAAAGGTTGATACAGCCTCACAGACTACTACAGTAAAGATTTAACTATAATTCTTAATTTTCTTAGGATTCCCATAATATTGTCAGTGTCACCAACCAGCATGAAGTAGTATGAGAAGCTACACCCAAATTCCCAAAGTATTGTTTATTTTTATTTAAAAGAAATTGATTAGTGATGCAATCTCTTTCTAAAGACAAAATGGGGATATAGATATGATGAGATAAAAGAGTAGATTATTGAATCTACTTTTAAAGAGCAACAACTAGTTTGAAATGTTTTACTTTGCTTTGGATTTTGGTTTATTGATACAAATTAAAAGTTAATTTTGTTATACTATATATATTTCTATTCTTGTTTAATATATTATGCTTATGCAACTCATTTAAAGTTATACAATTAAAATACAGAATTAATCATTTATGATAATCAAACTTATGTTAGTTAAGTTTTTTTAGGTATACAAAGACATATTTCAATTAGGTAGGTAATCTTCAAACACTTCAAAGACCTACAGAACATGGCATTTAAAATGTTTTAAAAACTTAGACTTTTCTGGACAGCAAGGCACATCTGTTCCTAGAAGCACCAATTTACTTCAAAGAGGAAGATGGACATCAAAAACACTCCATATGGACTTTATCTTCTTCATGGCAAACTGGCCGTTTGGGCAAGAAACTGCTCATGCCTGGACTGCTTGATAATACGTTGTGCAAACTGGACATACAAGACCAATAGAAAAATGACCACTGATTTTGCAAAAACAAGGTGTAATGGTCATTCATGTTCCTGTTTTGCAGAGGAGAAGCCAGACATTCTACAGGACACAGGGAAAAGTGACTGAGAGACTATATCTTCAGGCCTATAGGCTGAAGATGGATGCACCAATGTCCAGGCAGCCAGCTCTCTCTGTAATTTCTAGAATTATAGAAGTTGCTTACAATGCACTTCCTGTTTACTCAGGTAATATTATATACTTCTAGGGTCTTTGATGAAGTTGAAGATGAGTAATAATTATAGCTTTTTTCTAGATATGATAAAAGATAAATTAGATATAAAACTTTAGACTCACAAAAATAGGATAGATGGTAGAACATTTTCTAATTTTGTCAAACATAAATAAACTAGTTAGTCTTGTAACTGGAAGTTTTCCTGTGTTCTGCCAGGTCCTGAGATCTCACAGGTGCTTATAAAATAATCACTCATAGGCTTATATTAATTACCAACTGTATGACCTATGGCAGGCTTCTTGCTAGCTAGCTCTTTGATCTTAAATTAACTCATTTCTATTAATCTATGTATCACCACGTGTTCTGTGGCTTTACCTGTGTCCCATTGCATGTTGCTCCTTGGATGGCGGTTTGGCGTCTCCCCCCACTCTCCTTTCTCCTTTCACTCTCTCACTGGGATTTTCTTGCCTGGCTCCATGCTGCCCTGCCATAGACCAGTGCAACTTCATTTATCAACCAATCAGAGCTACACATAGTCACAGCATACAGAAAGATATCCCACAGCACTTCTTCTCTGTCTAATCAGGAGGAAGGTTTTAACTTTAACATAGTAAAATTACATATAACAAAAGTGTTATCAAGTAAGAATTACAGTTATAATATCTAGTCTATTTATATTTGGAAAAATTAGAAAATATCCTACCATCTATCCTATTTTTGTGAGTCTAAAGTTTCTTATGTAATTTATCTTTTGTCATGGCTAAAGAAAGCTATAATCATAACTATCTAGTCTTCAACTCCATCAGAGAGCCCAGAAGGATATAATATTACCTGAGTAAATAGGAAGTGCATTGCAAGCATCTCCCATAATTCTCGAAATTTTGGTGATATATTGTGTACCCTCATAAACTTCCCTGAGGATTAGAGGACAGAGCCAACTACTAGATTAGACATAGAGGTCAGGCAGTGGTGCCACACACCTGTAATCCCAGCACTTGAGAGCTCATGTCTTTGCTTAGGAAGCACATACACCTTTAATCCCAGGAAGTAATATGACAGGGCAGAGAAAGGTATATAAGGTGTGAGAAAGCAGGAACTTTCTCTCTTGAGGCTGACGATTTCATAAAGGTAAGAACCAGTTGCTGGCTGTTCTGCTTCTCTGATCTTTCAGCTTTCACTCTGATATCTGGCTCTGGGTTTTTTATTAAAAGGCCATCTAAGATTTGAATAACATCTGGTATCCAACTTATGGGGCATGAATTCATGAAAAAGCTGCTTGTCTGTGTCATTACAAGCCCTGGCTCAGGCCCCAGCTGCACGTGGCCAGAGTCACCACCCCACATGGGTCAGAGTCCCTAAGCCACTGGCTAAGTCTCTTGAGCAAGCACCCGAGGCACAGGCTCCAAACATGCCAGAATTAGCTGCTTTCACATGTTCCCCCATACAAAGAGCTGACTCTCTAGTTTCTTCCCTTTGGCTTTCTCTGTGCCCTGTTCTCAGGCTTCTCCTATACCATCATCTGAATTGTCATTTTCAGCAGATTTAGTGAGTCAATTCAGATTTTGTAAAGGGAGGAATTAAGTAAAAGAAAGTTTTTTTCCTCCACATTAAAAAATAGAGAACATTTTTACAATGGAAGGTATTTGGTTTCTGTTTGACTATACATTAAATGGTCTGAAAATGGAACAATTAAATGAGAGGATAATTAATGTTGATGGGATAGTTGTAATGTCAATTATAAATATTATTTGTTTGATCACTTTTGTTTTATCATTAAAAAAGTTAGTTAATATGGGTGCCAAAATAAAAGTTTTAGAAAAACTTGCTAAAACAGATCATAGAGATAATGAGACCCAGGCAGAAGAATTTAAGGGTGAACCAATCTCAGCATTGCATTATACAGTTACAGAGAAACAGCTTAAGGCTTTCAAATAGCCAACCTTAGTCTATCCAGTAACCTTACAGGAACTGCCAAATGCTCAAGCCTGTGTAAGAGCTGACTGGACTCCTGTGCAAATGTTACATTTGAGGAGATTCAAAGAAGCTATAGTGTCATATGGTATATTCCCTGTTTGTGAAGCCGATGTTAAACTCATGGTCAACTTGTAATAGAACTATACCTCAAGACCAGAGAAATTTGGTTACAGATGTCTTAGAAGCTGGTCCACAATTACAATGGAGGACTTGGTGGGAGGATGAGGCTAAGACCATTGAATAATGAAGTAGGGCTAGAGATACGGACATCTCCCAAGGTCAACTTTTTGGAGAGTGAGATTATTTTGGTCAACATTTTTGAGAATGGCAGCCTTGAATGCTTGAGACAGAATTGAAGAAGTAGGAAAGAAAACTGTGTCATTTACAAAAATTATACAGGGCCCAAAAGAAACCTTCACTGATTTCTTACAAAGCCTGTCTTCAGCAGTAAATAGAATGATACCAAATTCAGATGCTAGACAGATAATAATTGAATTTCTGGCTTTTGAAAATGCTAATGCACAATGCAAAAGGGTAATTAGGCTGTTAAAGGCAGGATCACCCTTGGAGGAATGGATCTGAGATACGATGAATAATGAATCTCATTACCATGATGATACTTGTATAGGAGAAGTGATTTTCAGAGATTTGAAGAAAAAAGTAATGTAAGATGTTTCAATTGTGGTAATCAAGGTCATCTAACAAGGGACTGTAAACAGGGTGTTCTTAAAAACAATGCTTTTTCACAGAACAATGGCAACAGAATATCCCTCCCTTATGGATTATGCAGAAGGTGCAGTAAAGGCAAACATTGGACTAAAGAATGTAGATCACCAAAGGACAGACAAGGTAATCCTTTGCCTTTGCCTTTGTCTTTGGGAAACTCCCTGAGGGGTCTCTCAGAGGCCCACATGACAAATTCAGTTCAGTCCTTTCCTGATATCATGGAAGAAACCCTTTCCAAGAGTAACTGAAGAACCTAATGCCTATTGTAAAAAAACCATACTGCTCAGGATGATAAAACAGCTATAGAAGAGAGAAGAAAAAAATCAGGAGAAACCATAAATCAAAACCGATAAATATTAGATTTGGAAACTCCCCAAAGTTAGGGTTGGAGAAGGATTTTGCTTTTGTCTTTCAGGAGAATGAAGGTTAAGGGATTTGAAGAACACTGGACAAATGAGACCTCTGAAGAAAAAAGACAAATCATCCAGAAAAAAAAAATGTCCCATGAAAAAGATTTTCTGCAGTGAAACATGATCAAGACTGACAGTGACTGTGAAGTCTCCTAAAAAGATGATGGGGTCCCACAACAATAATTATATCAGGATAAAACCACTAAGATGACAAACACCACCCAAAGATTGGCTTTGGACTACAAACTGCTCAGTACAATTTCGAGATGGCTTGCTGAGATGATCCAGCCTCACAGACTACTTGAGCAAGGACTTTAGACAAGCCCTGCATTTTCTCATTATGCAGAGCCTGGACAAATGATAGAACTAACTCTCCCAGGACTTGACAGTTAACTCAAAATTTTTCTTTTCAGGATTCCCTAAAGATACTTCACTCCCAGACAGCAGGTAGTAATTTTAAAAACATGATGTCTACATTCCCAAGAAGTGGGATGGATGGTTTTTGGTCCTTCATTAGGTTATGGATAATTGTCATTGCTCAGGATAGTTGGTTACAAGTTGTTATTGTTAATGATCAGAAAAAGGCTAAACAAAGGAGATTAGATTTAGGGTTCTTGTTTGGAAAAAAAAGGAAAAAGGGAGGATAAAGATATGGTAAAAGGTAGATTATTCAAATCTACTCTGAAAATTAAAAAAGAGAGAATATGGATATGATAAGATAAAAAGGAAGATTATCGAATCTACTTTTAAAAAGTAACTACCAGTTTTAAATATTTTACATTGGATTGAATTTTTGTATATTATATACAAATTATGTATATTGATACAAATTTGAGATTGATTTTGTTAGAAAATACTGTACATATATTTATAATCTTGTTCAAGGTATTGTACCTATACAGTTCATTTAACAATGCCATGTAAATTACTAATCCTTGAAAGTTATTATTACCAACTAGTTAGGATATAAAGAAATGCAAGTTAGTATTTAGTCACCTAATACAATTGAACGTGTAGTCATATTTGGCATGTTTACAAGGTCAAACAGATACATCTTAGGTATACAGGTTATCTTCAAACACTTCAGAGATCACCAGAGTATGGTATTTAAGATGTTTTAATAACATAGATTTTTTTCTTTTTTTTGGTTTTTTGAAACAGGGTTTCTCTGTGTAGTTTTAGTGCCTGTCCTGGAACTCACTCTCTAGCCCAGGCTGGCCTCGAACTCACAGAGATCCGCCTGCCTCTGCCTCCCGAGTGCTGGGATTAAAGGCGTGCGCCACCACCGCCCGGCCCTAACATAGATTTTTTTTATGACAATCAGAGATGTCTGCTTGTGGCAGCAGAGAAGATGATGGGCATTGAGGAAACTCCATACGGAGTTTACTTTTTTTGTGTCAAATTAGCACTGGGTAAGAAAATTTCCTTGCCTTGACTGCTGAAAGTAACTTATCCAAAATGGACAAGCAGGACACAAAAGAAAGGACTGCAAGGCCCTTTAGAAAATCCTGCTTCACAGAGGAGTCTGTCAGATATGCTAGGCCTATAGGCCAATGATGCATGCTCCAATGTTGCAGAGAAATCTTGGGTGACTGTCCAGGCAACCATCTGTTTCTGTCATTTCTCACATTTTTTGGAAGTTGCTTGTTTGCACCTCCTGCTTAGTTAATATTATTTCCTTCTTGGGTCTCTGAGGGAGCTGAAGATTAGATAGTTATAGTTATCATTATACTTTTCCTTGTTAAGAAACTCAGAAGAGAAACTCACTAAAGAGGTGTAAAGTGTATAAGTTTGAAATACATCAAAAGATAGCTTTGGGTTGGTAATACAAGTTAGGTTACAAAGTGAATTAGCTACAACATTTTGGACTCACCAAAATAGGATAGATAATGAAGTTTTTTGTCTGAATTTGTCAAATGTTAATGCACTGGATATTGCTGTTGTAATTATTGACTGTATATATTGTGTATACTTACTGTACTTATTGTATATAGTTTTTTCTTATATTAGTTACAACCTTCTTTTATTATTTTAGACAAAAAAAGTGAAAATGTGGTGATATGTTGTAGACCCTCATAAACTTGCCTGAGGATTAGAGGACAGAGCCAGCTACCAGATTAGACATAGAGGTCAGGCAGTGGTGGCACACACCCTTAATCTCAGCACTTGAGATCTCATGTGTTTGCTTGGGAAGCACATATGCCTTTAATCCCAGGAAGTAATATGGCATGGCAGAGAAAAGTATATAAGATGTGAGGAAGCAGGAACTCACTCTCTTGAGGCTGAGAATTTTGTAGAGGTAAGAAGTAGTAGCTAGATGTTCTGCTTCTCTGATCTTTCAGCTTTCACTCTGATATCTGGCTCTGGGTTTTTTTTATTAAAAGACCATTTAAGATTCAAACAACAAGAAATGACAGAGACAGTTGGCTGCCTGGATAGTCACCCAAAGTTCCTCTGTAATGTTGATGCATCCATCTTCAGCCTATAGGCCTAGAGTCTCTCAGTCACTTTCCCTGTGTCCTGTAGAATGTCTGACTTCTCCTCTGCAAAACAGGAACCTGAATGACAATTTCGCCTTGTTTTGACAGGGTCAAAATGACCACTGGGTCATTTTTTATGGGTCCTGTATTTCCAGTTTATACAACACATTATCAAGTAGTCCAAGCACGAGCAGTTTCTTGCCCAAATGATCAGTTTTGCCAGGAAGAAGATAGACTCCATATGGAGTGTCTTAGATGTCCATCTTCCTCTTTGAAGTAAATCGGTGCTTCTAGGAACAGACGTGTCTTACTGTCCAGAAAAGTATAAGTTTTTAAAACATTTTAAATGCCATATTCTGTAGGTCTTTGAAGTGTTTGAAGATTACCCCCTAATTGAAATATCTGTGTATACCTAGAAAACTTAACTAATATACCTATAAGTTTGATTATTATAGATGACTAATTATTAATCTGTAATTCTTAATTATGCATTAAAATTTTAAATGAGTTATGTAAACATAATACCTTAAACAAGATTAGAAATATATATACAGTATAACAAAATGAACTTTAAATTTGTATCAATAAACTAAAATCCAAAACAATGGAAACCATTTCAAACTAGTTGTTGCTCTTTAAAAGTAGATTCAATAATCTACCCTTTCATCCTCTCTTATCTATACCATATATCCCTTTTTTCTTTTAGAAAGAGATTGACTAGGATCATTAACAATTTGTAACCAACCCTTTAATAGAGACAAACATCCATAATCCACTTTTTTGGGGGAATGTGGGTGTAGTTTTTTTAGGCTACTTCTTGCTGATTGGAGGTACTGGTAGTCTTATGGGGACATAAAGAAAATTTTAGGATTATGGTCAAGTCCTGACTGGAGTAGTCTGTGAGACTATGTTCTCTGAGTCAGTTGCCTTGAAGCTGTTCAAGATGTTGGATCATCTCAAGACCTCTCAGCAGGTCTTCCTTGATGGAATCATATTAACCTGGAAGGAACACACAGATTCTAAGCTTCTGTGGAAAGAAAAGCAGAACCTCTTTTCCAAAGCAACAGATCCTTAGACATAAAATTTGAAGTAAAAATATCCTCAAGATAGGACAGCTATTGGAGTTATCTCAGTAATTTGACATTTACCTATATTCTGGTCATTTCTGGACATTTACCACATCTTTTTTGTTTGATGTTATTCTTGTTGGTTAGAATTCCATTTTTGTTTATGTTATTACCCTTTGTTTTTCCATGACAATACTTGAAAATCATTGTTATTTTATATAGTTTGCATTAAGTTTAGAACCTTCTTATTTTGACAAAACGGGGAAATGTAGTGGTATTTTCTCTGCCCATGACCTTGGGCTATAAGGCCAGAAGGTGGTAGTGCTTCCTGCCATTGTAGGCGACCTCTTTTTTTTTTTTTTTTTTACTTTCAGATCCACTTTTATTTTCTTTTTCCTCCTCACGTATGGAACTTCTCACATATTTCTTGCAGCTAAAGTCACTTGATGTTGTCAAGGTATCATTTTATCCCTAAAACTGGGTTGGCATTAAAATATGACAGTTATCAATGTTAAATCCGTAAAATATTTACACAGCTTAAAAGTAGAGAGAGAAGGGCCACATGTTCCTTCTCCCTGCTCCTGCCTGCAAGGTGGATTCACTCCCAGTCAGATCAGAGGATGACTTTCAACTGTCTACTCCTTTCTGTATTTGTGAATGTATTTCGTCAATTTATATCATAATAAATCTCTATTTCCCATTAAATAGACTCATGTGGATTGCTCGTAATATATTGGAACCGTAATTCTTGCTTGATAACTGTTTTGTTATATGTAATTTTACTATGTTAAAGTTAAAACCGTCCTTTTGGATTAGACAGAAAAGGGGAAGTGCTGTGGGATGTCTTTCTGTAAGCTGTGAATAAGTGTTGCTCTGTTTGGTTGATAAATTAAGCTGCATTGACCTATGGCAGGGCAGGATGGAGCCAGGTGGGAAAATCCAAGTGAGACAGGGAAAGGAGAAAGGAGAGTAAGGGGAGATGCCAAACCACTGTTCAAGGAGCAACATGTCATAGGACGCAGGTAAAGCCATGGAACATGTGGTGATACATAGACTAATAGTTATGGGCTGAGTTAAGTTGGAAGAGCTAGCTAGCAAGAAGCCTGAGCCAATAGGCCATATAATTTACAATTAATATTAAGCTTCTGTGTAATTATTTAATAAGCGGTTGTGGGATCATGGGGCCAGATGGAACTGGAGAAACACAGGACCGCAGGGCTGGGAGGGATACAGAAAAACTCTAATCTACAGGGTTACATCTCTTCTGTTGTCCAAAATGCTGGATTGCTGTTTAAGACAACTTATCTCCAATAATTAGTTCTGCTTTCAAATTGTCATCACTTGCTTTTCTTCCTCAAATTGAACATTTTTAATATTTTCTCTTCCTCACTTTTTGTTCTCTCTCACTGTAGAATTGGATGAGAGAAGCAAACACTAACTATGTCCTACTCTGAAGGCTATCCTATCTAGAAAATTCTCTCCACTGAACAAATTTGCCTATTATTCCTTTAAACAGTCTCACTTGAGCTCTCAAAATACTGACTGAATATACCAAGTGTGTTCTCTAGTCATTCCAGCTCCATATAGAGTTTTGTCTCCCTTCTGAAATTTATTGAATTGGGCCTGTACTATCAAAGTTTCTCTCAGGATTCTTGTCTTCTAAGTTCCTACAAGCATAATACTGGGCCCTCAGAAATTCCATAGCAATATTAAGCCTGAAATTTTGCGGGTTTTATTTTTGACTCTCTGACATACATATATCTTACTCAGGTGTCTAAAGTGTTTGCTGTCCCCAGCTCATCCAATCTACTATGAATAATATCAATTTTTACTTATAAGTTTGTGACTACAGGAACAGTGTTAAAGATTACATGAAGTTTAAAGATCTCTGGAGACTATAATTCACCTTATATTATTTCAAAACTCTTCCAATCCTAAGTTCCAAACTCTTCCATATTTCTCCCACAAACCCGTTCTAAGTTCCTAAGTACTACATGCTGAGGTTAATTACAACAGCCTCATCTGATACCATCTTTCTTTTTAGTTACTTGCCTTGTTGCAAAACAAACAAACAAACAAAAAACAGCTGGAAAACAAAAGCACCATAACAATGGTTTGAAGGTTTTATTTGGCTACAATTGAACACTATAGTGTCTTCTTTTGGGGAAGTCATGGCAGCAGAAGTTTGAAGCAGTTGGTCATATTACAACCACATTCCGGAAGCAGAAAGGGATTAATGATACTGTTTGGTTCAATCTCTCAGTTCAGAACAGTAATCTGTGTACTGTTCACATTTATGATGTGTCTTCCCACCTCTTCAATGTAATACTACATCCTCAAGGGAATTTGAGGTTTCTGCTTTTATTAAAAAAAATTGTCACAGTTTGGGAATGCATCTCAGTGACAGAATGCTTGCCTATGACTATAGAATGTTTTTAAATTTGCTTGGAAAGATTTTCTTTTTATTGTATTTATGTGTTTATGTCTGTACATGTATGTGTGTGCACCTGTGTGTGGGTTCCTCTGGGGACTAGAAAAGGGCATTGGATTTCAAGGAGGTGGATTACAAGTGGTTGTGAGACACCCGATGGAGTTGTTGAATCTGGTGCTTGGGAAGTATTAAGTGCTTTCAATTGTTGAGACATCTCTCTAACCTCTCCTCCCCCTCCCCCACACAAAGGTTTCATATATTTTAGACAATAAGTTATTGGACTCTTGCAGCTTATGATTCAGATTGGGATTCGTTTTGCAAATGTTCATCAGAAAAGTGAAAGGACCACCAAGAGTTTGAGTTTGCTTTTTCTGGCAAACCCAACCGTGCTCTGAGCAGTTGTATATCCAGTTATGATCATTGTCCTCCTGTGATGGTAGTCTCCAGAAGTCTTGATCACCTTGAACCTTTGAAAAATATTACACTGCTCATGTAATCAACATTAATGTGTAAATTGATGATATTATTCACAGTGGATTGGAAGAGCTGGAAATAGTAGATGCCTCAGTCAGAGAGTCAAAGATAAACCTCATAAAGTTCCCCACTTAATTAATATTGTTATGAATTTTCTGAGGGCCCAATGATCTGGAGTACAAGATCACACTTCAAAGTGAAATGCATTATCTTGCACTTTAAACTGCCACAGTGCCAACCAGCTTCCCTAGGAAAGGTACATTTGTTTGACACTGGAAATTTAAAAAGAAATACAGTTCACTTTTGCATCTTACTTTAATCTGTACACTAATTGCTTTGGTGGTTGATCTCCCAGAGAGAAAGAAAGTACCTGAAATGAGTCCAAGCTTCAGTAGAGTGTGGTTTTCCCCTTGGGGTTTATAGTCCAGGTGATCTAATGACACTTGAATTTTCTGGAGCAAATGAGAATATTCTCAGTGGAGTCTGTCAACCTGTAGAAGAACCATAGTACAACTATTAAAGGTTTTGCAGGAAACTGATCTGATACCTTCTTTGGCAGATAACCATTTTCTGCTTGAGAAACAGTTTCTGACTCTGTGCTTGACTTGATGTTCTTTTGACCATGAAAATGAGCTCTCTCAATCATCAACTCAATACTTCTGATCTCCCAAGCCCAAGTTTGAGTGTGAGTAAAGGCAATATATCAAGAAGATAGAACAGAAAAGAGAGGTGGTTCAGGCCAGTTACATAGGCACACAAAAATTGGATATGCAAATGGATATCTTTTATTTGAAACCAGTTCTTGCTGGGTTCCCTCATCTCTTTTAGCCTCTACAACTGGCTTCATGGAGAATTTCTTATGATTTATGAACTGACTTAACAGAAAAAGAAAACTAATTATGCTGTTTCCTACCTGGCTATGGTTGATGTGCTCAGACAGCCTAACAGCTAATAGAGATTTGTAATAGAACACTGAGATCACTCTGAATGGCAGCAATGAAGTGTGATCTTCTAGTAGATATACAGGCAAGCAGTGTGCTTTGTTATCTTCTTTGGATGGACTAAGAGACAAATAGACATAGGCAGGCAGTGGGGGACATTTAGTTTTTTAGCAATTTGTTTGGACAGTTGGGAATTTGAAAAATAGGAATGGAATTTTCATTATAAGGAATTCAGAAAGAGGTACATCTCAGAAAGGGAATGAACTAGGAAGTCATTTTTGTTCTTTGTAGAATGCATGCCACAGGCCATTTAGTTTAGAGGATAGACTACATCATAAGGTAGACAAACAACCTTGTGCATATCAGCAGCTTCTTTCCTCAAAGGACCCACAGAGGTAGAGTTGAAATATGTACTCCAATGAAAGGAACTTCCTCTTACCATGGATAATGTCTATAATGTCATAACCCAAGGCACAACTGACTGGTAAAATGTATGTACTTTGAATTGCCTTTATAGCACCCTGCCTTATGTTGGTTAGCACACCTCTAGAAAGCAGCTTGAATCTTTGGTCTTTTTCTCATGACAGCATACAAAGAGAATTACCTTTACCGTGATAAATATATTTGCTGCAAATGGGATTTTCTTCAATGACCAAGATACATACTTCATCTAGCCCCATCTTTGACAATAAGTCCTTTAATCACTGTGGTGAATTTTCACCCAGCATTGAATCTGATAAGTAACTAATTTCTCAGTTCCAGTGATCTTACTGATTTAATTGGGCTTATTACATAATGTGTCAACTAGAAGCGATTGACCTAAAAAGCTGGATGGGGTGGGTGGATGCCTTGTTGAATAGTCATTTATGATGTATTACAAGGTACGATTATAAAATCATGTGGTATCATAGAATCTAGCACATTCTTTAAATCACCAACAATATTGTGCTTCTTCTACACATGACTGAATGATAGATCTGAAAAACAAAGGTAGAAAGTAGGTTCATTTGTTTTTACCTAATACACCAAACACAGTTGTTTGCTTTGCATCCTAGAACCTTATGGTCTGTTGGTTTCAGAGGACCTGTTTTTCTCAGGAAAGGCAGTGCTTGCTTGCATTCACTTTTAAGAATAGATTGTTAAGAACATTTTGGTCTTCTTGTGCCTCTAAGTGACTAGACAAAAGGGTTATTCTACTGAGTGAAATAATTTATCCTAATTATTATGGAAAATTATGGATTATTGTTACATGATAGAGCAAACAAGGTTATTCCTGGAACTCAGGATTCTGCAAAGTCTTTTGAATAGTTCTATGAATGTTGGCATATTATAATAGAGAATAACATTATAAAATATCAAAGGTAATCCTGGTAACATAATCCTGCAGTCCAATCTAATTGGGTTAAAAGTATAGGCGAATCATAAATTCACAAACTGCCTGGGCTATAGACTGAGTTCAAAGCCAGCCTAGGCAATGAGATCATCTCAAAAAAAAATGTTAAAACCTGTTAGCAATATCCCTAATAGAAAAAACACCACAACTGCTTAACATAGCAATGAACATTTAAAATATAAACTAGCCCTTGGAAATAGAAGTGAGATACTTATTCATAACTAATTACTTCAAAGAGAGTGGAAGCATTATCATGTTTCCTGAGGGATGCATTTGCTCTGTGGGAAAAAAAGACACCATAGCAACAGACTGAAAGGATTTTAGGATAACGAGAACTATTTCAAGATTGCAACTTTCCTCCTTGCTTTATACACCCCCCAACACACATGAGTAATTTTTACTTTTAAAATATGTAACTTTAATGTATTTTAAAGTAAATCAAATAAGACTATAAATAAAATGAAGGTTCATTTATGTTCCAACAGTATGTGTCCCCTCATTTTGAGGGGAAGGAGGAATGTGGTTATTCTTATGGGCGGTCTCTACACATTGTTGTATGGAAACACAATAGTTTGTTTCCTTCCCCCCAGACTTAGCATAAGAACAATTTTCTGTTCTCATTTTATACCTTTTGAGCCAGTATTTACGTTTCAGCAGTCAGCCATATTTTACTAGTTAATGGATCTTTCTAACACATTCTCTTGACAAGCTGCTATTGTGGTTTCTAATTTCTTCTGTTTCTTGAGATGTCACTGCTTTGAAGTGTCTATCACTATATAGCACTCCAAGACTTGGTCACATACCATCATGGTTCATTACTGTTAGTCATGATTCTGTGACTTCACAAGGAGCAGGAGATGGCTTTTGCTTGGATGACTATGAGGCATTACTGTGCAGGATGGCCAAGACAGCTCTCTCACATAGATTGGAGATTGGAGTCAGTGCTGCATCCAACCCTCTCAAATTAAGAAGCTGCATGTGACCTACCAGCATGAAGGCAGATTCCCAGAGTAATTATCCTAAAAAGAAAATTTAGAGGCACTAAGTAAGGGCTCTGCCTGCAATAATGACATTTGAGGGGTAGTTACATACATTAGAAAAACATTTAAAAGTAGCTGCCCATGGCATTCTTGTTTCCTCCAGCCTTATGTTCCTACTAGAGGCACCTATTTATCAGTTTGATTCCAGATGAGCAACTATCATGTTCTTCCCTTTTTTAATTTTGGTAAATAGAAAATAATTTTAATGCCTATATATCAAGGATATCACATAAGTATAAGAAAAGTGTATGCCTAGTCTTCTAAAATTCACAAGAAAATGGAGAGGATACTTTCTTAGGATGAATTCTTTCTTAACAAAGTAACTATTTCACTTGGTGAAAACATCATCTACCAACAGTAAAAATATTAGAAATGGAATGATATTGTTCCTAAAATCTTATGTACAATCCTTCTATAAAGAATTCCTGCCGGACGGTGATGGCGCACGCCTTTAATCCCAGCACTCGGGAGGCAGAGGCAGGCGGATCTCTGTGAGTTCGAGGCCAGCCTGGGCTACTAAGTGAGCTCCAGGAAAGGCGCAAAGCTACACAGAGAAACCCTGTCTCGAAAAACCAAAAAAAAAAAAAAAAAAAAAAAAAGAATTCCATAAGGAAGTCTCCATAAGGCCCAATTCTTTGTGTTATTAGTTCAAAACATGTCCTGAAGAACTTCATTAATTTGGCTAAACCTATATTATATTCCTAAATCCAGCCTGTTAGAATAAATGGGCACATCAGAATTTTCTGTTTTTAACTTCTGTAATTGAGATAAATTTTGCTTCCAGTTTACATTCAGGAAGTTAGAAACTTCTCTAACATAGAAAGTAGGTGCAGATATGAAGTGGACTGTCAATATAGAAAATGTCTCACATGCATATAAAAACACATATTTTCAACAAGTTTACAGATATATTAAACATATTTTGTTCAAGGCTCTAAGGTAAGGGCTTCTTAGTTAAATAACAAAGTGTGAACAAACCTTTAGATATACTCATTCACTCATTCTTAATATGAGTGCAGCTTATTAACTATGTAATGTGGTTCCCATGTACCCTTTCCAATCTTGAAGAGGGAAAATTAAATAAAAATAATTTATGAATACATTTCTGAATATCAGAATGATGTATTATAATACATTACATTTACAAGGATACCAATGTGTATCAGAGTAATTGTTTTGTTGATAGTATTAAATGTTGATACTTTTTTTTGTAAACATAGCTATTTATTTATTTGATTATACAATAACCATTTCCATTGGCAAAAACACCATCTGAAAAACAACATCTATCATGTTTAGTTTCAGAGTATATTGATTGCTTAAAGAATTTCCATTTTACATCTAGAAAGAGAGTCTCAATGAGGAATTGCCTGGATCAGGTTGGTCTATGGGAATATCTGTAGAAGGATTGCATTCATTATAGGACAACTGAAGTGTTAAGATCCCATTGATTTTGGTGTGACACCATTTTCTTGGCTTGGATCCTGTGCTGTATATACGTGGTTACGAATGGGGGATAGAGGGAAGTTCAAGCAGAGCTGCTTACATTCATTATCTCCCTGTTTTGGGATGTGATACAATGAACAGCTTTGAGTTCCTGCCTTGTCTCCCTGGAAATGGTGAACAGCAAACTAAAATCATAAGCCTATAACCCTCTCTCCTCTGTTAAAATATAAACACAAGCAACATCAACAAGTGAATTTGCATTTTATATTTTAAAACTACCCCCAAATCTGTAAGTTTCCCTGTTAAAAATATTGACAAGCTCCACCGTGTTTTATGTTGGTCGAGTTTCACTAGAATAGCTGTATAAAATTTTGCTAGTTCCTTCCCATTGTTTGCTGCCCAGTTTCTAAATCAGGGAAGTCGAGGTTTTTCCAAAAGTGTTTGACACTTTTGGCCTGTTATCTGATTACAACAGGTATTTATTCTAGTCCTGCTTCTCTGACTTTGCTTCTATGTTTTCAGAAATTTTGAGAACACTGTCATTATTCTTTGGAAATACAATTACTTTTACTGTTTCAGCACTAGATGGGGCCCCCACCCAGATCTACTGAGAGCAGGCTGTATGTCAGTACTTAGAAGGCAATCCAAGCCCACATTTTCTCCCAAATACTGTGTGGAGGTACTGTTCAGAATCAGGTGAATAGATTTTTGTTTTTAAAAAACAGAATTTATCCACAGATACCTCTTACTGGGCCTCTGTGACCCAAATGCCTTGTCCATTGTTGCTAAATTGTCACTGGAGGCAGCAAGCCTCTTCAGAGTCACCATAAATGAACCAAACTCACACTCTTGTGCCACGTCTGTGGCCACCATAACTATCAAGTTGTGTCAGACCTAAGTGTATAACCTAAGACCAGCATAATACTATGATTCAGATCATAGTCAATGATGTTGGTTCATATTGCTGGAGTGGACCCATATACAAGGATTTCTGCAACCAGTTATGCACAATATTGCGTGGAATACAAATCTTACAAACTAGGCCTTTGTGTATGTCTTTTCTTGGCACTGAAGTTGTTCTTGTAGTCCTGTATGCAGATGGAGCTGGGAACAGAGATTCTTGGGGTTTACATCACCATAGTTTCCACTAACTCCTCGGGCATATTCCCATGCTTAAAATCTTGTTCTGTGTAGCTGGAATTTTTCCTGTGCCCACCCAGTTCTGTAGCTGCTCAGACCAAGGAAACACACAGAGGCATATATTAATTACAATCTGTATGGTTATAGCCTATGGCTCAATTTTCTTGCTAGCTAGCTCTTATAACTAAACTCAGCCCATTTCTATTAATCTATATGTTGCCACATGTTCTGTGGCTTTACCTGTGTGCCATTACATGCGGCTCCCTGGACGGCGGGATGGCATCTTCTTCCTCTCCTTTCTCCCCCCACTATCCCTCTTGGATTTTCCCACCTGGCTCCATCCTGACCTGCCTTAGGCAAATGCAGGTTTATTTATCAACCAATCAGAGCAACACATATTCACAGCATACAGAAAGACATCCCACAGCAGTTCTGTGCCCAGCAAATGGGATTCTAAACTATACTGCTTAGTGTTGGGAAAATGTTGGTGAACACCGTATCTTGGCTACCTAGCTTGAAGGAAAACGTGTTTCATATTACTAGGGGACTACACAGTCTCTTGAGATGAGGTAGTAGTTCTCAAGATTACTTCAAGGCTGGTACTTATGTGGCCATAAGTTATGTCTGCCCCACTAATACATAGATCTCTGTCTGAGATGGTAGAGCCAGTTCAGAGACTCTGAGTTTTGGCCTCTATAATAAGAGGACTTCAGTTTCTATTGCTGAGTCTAACAGCAGTTGGGAGACACTGTGTTCAAATGAAAAAAATCCTATGAAATTTCTTTACCTGCTTGCCAGTGAGTGGAATCTTGGTTAGTCCTGTGCTAGTCAGGGTTCATGAGCAGTTAGTGAGGACACTCAGTGACCGGGCCTAAGGCAGTTTGAATGGTATTTTCTTCGATGTCATAGATGGACAATAGAAGTCCACAGGCTTTTGCAAGCACTGGCTCTAGTTCTGGCTAGGCTAGTCTTTTCTTTGAATTCTGAAGCTTATACCAAAATCAGGCACTGTGATCTTCAACCTTTAGTTTTATGCTGGTAATTTTAATGTTTGAATGCCTGTTTAACTTGGTGTGTCTTTGAGAGAGCTCTCCTTGCATCTTACTCAGTTCCCATTTGCTGAAACACTAGCATCTCATCTTTATGTTCAACGAAAGAATTTCTCGCCAGGGCGGTGGTGGCACATGCCTTTAATCCCAGCAGAGCCAGGCAGATCTCTAAGAGTCCAAGGCCAGCCTGGTCTACAGAGTGAGATCCGGCCAGGCACCAAAACTACACAGAGAAACCCTGTCTTGAAAAAACAAAAAACAAAACAACAATAACAACAAAAAAAGAATTCCTCCACAAAGATTCTGATTTTGGTTCCTTTGCTACTGTTCTGTACTCAGGTTCCTACTTACTCACCTCATAAACTTGGCCAGTCATTATAAGTCAATTTAAACTATTCAATTGCCATTCTTTTAAATCAGCTTATATTCAATTGCCATTCTTTTAAATCAGTTTATATATTTTTCATGGAGCCTAATTGTGTGTGTGTGTGTGTGTGTGTGTGTGTGTGTGTGTGTGTGTGTGGTATGTGAGCACACTGATTTGGCTAGTCTAGCAAGACATTTTACTCTGTGAATTCTTTGTTTATGCCCATTGAGAACTGGGTTATAGGCAGGCCACAAAACCCATATAATTTTGTGTTAAAAATTTCTTTCCTTTTACATATCAACTCCTGTTCCACCTCACTCCTCTTCACCTGCTCCTTCCCACATACCCTTATCTCACCCCCATCCCCTCCCCATAGAGGATAAGGCCTCCCTTGGGTAGTCAACACAGTCTGTTATACCATGTTGGGGATGGATCTAGTGCATCCCCCCTGCATCAAAGCTGAGTAAGGCATCGCACCATAGGTGATGAGGTCTAAAAAGCCAGTTCGTGTACCCAGGATAAGTCCTGGTCCCATTGCCAGGGGACCCACACACACATTAAGCCACTCAACATTCACCCACATTCAAAGGGTTCAGTCCCATAGAGGCTTCTGAACTGTCAGTCCAGAGTCCATGAGCTCCCATTGGCTTGGTTCAGCTATTTCTGTGTTTTTCCCATCATGATTCTGACCCTCCTTCCTCTTGCAACCATTTCTTCCTCTCTTCAACTGAGCTCCAGGATGTTGGCCAAGTACGTGGCTGTGGGTCTCTGCATCTGCTCCTATCAGTTACTGGATGTAGGTTCTATGATGACAATTAGGGTAGACACTGATCGGAGTGCAGGGGAAGGCTAATTCAAGCACCCTCTCCACCATTGCTATGAATCTTAGCAGGGGACAATCTTGTGAGTTCCTGGGGTTTCTCCTGGCTGCAGCTTTCTCCCCATCCCTTTAATTGTACACTCCATCAAGATATCTCTTTCATTGCTCCCCCTCCCCGTCTCTCCCACATATTCCCACCTCTCCTCCCCTCCCCTCTATTCCCCCCTCTCAGTTTACCCAGGAGATCTTAATCCTTTCCCCTTCCCAGGGCAATCCATGTGTGTCCCTCTTAGTGTCCTCCTCTTTACCTAGCATCTCTGGGATTGTGGATTGTAGCCTGGTTATCCTTTGCTTTGTGTCTAACATACACTTATAAATGAGTACATACCATGTTTGCCTTTCTGGGTCTGGGTTACCTCACTCAGGATGCTTTTTTCTAGTTCTATCCATCTGCCTACAAATTTTGTGATGACATTGTTTTTTACTGCTGTGTAATAATCCATTGTGTAAATGTACCACATTTTCTTTATCCATTCTTCTGTTGAAGAGCATCTAGGTTGTTTCCAGGTTCTGGTTATTACAAATAATGCTGCTATGAACATGGTCGAGCAAATGTCCTTGTGGTATGGTTGAGCATCTTTTGGGTATGTGCCCAGGAGTGGTATTGCTGGGTCTTGAGGAAGGTTGATTCCCAATTTTCTGAGATACTGCCATGCTGATTTCCAGAGTGGCTGTAGAAGATTGCACTCCCACCAGCAGTGGAGGAGTGTTCCACTTTCTCCACATCCTCTCCAACATAAGCTGTCTTCAGTGTTTTTGATGTTAGCCATTCTGACAGGTATTTTGATTTGTATTTCCCTAATGGCTAAGGATGTTGAACATTTCCTTAAGTGTCTTTCAGCCATTTGAGATTCTTCTGTTGAGAATTCTCTGTTTAGCTCTGTAGCCCATTTTTAATTGGATTATTTGTTATTTTGGTGTCTAGTTTCTTGAGTTCTTCATATATTTTAGAGATCAGCCCTCTATCAGATGTGGGGTTGGTAAATATCTTTTCCCACTCTGTAGGCTGCCTTTTTGTCTTATTGACAGTGTCCTTCACCTTACAGATGCTTCTCAGTTTCAAGAGGTCTCATTTATTAATTGTTGTTCTCAGTGTCTGTGCTACTGGTGTTACATTTAGGAAGTGGTCTTCTGTGTCAATGTGTTCAAGACTACTTCTCATTTTCTTCTATACAGTTCTGTGTAACTGGATTTATGTTGAGGTTTTTGGTCCATTTGGACTTGAGTTTTGTGCATGGCAATAGATATGGTTCTATTTGCATTCTTCTACATGTGGATATCCTGTTATGCAAGCATCATTTGTTGAAGATGCTTTTTTTCCCATTGTATAATTTTGGCTTCTTTGTCAAAAATCAGGTGTTCATAAGTTTGTGGATTGATGTCAGGGTCTTCAATTCGATTCCACTGATCAATGTGTCTGTTTTTATGCCAATACCAAGAAGTTTTTATTATTATAGCTCTACAGTAGAGCTGGAAGTCAGGGATAGTGATGCCTCCAGAAGTTCATTTATTGTATAGGATTGTTTTGGCTCTCCTGGGTTTTTTTTTTCCATATGAAGTTGAGTATTGTTCTTTCAAGGTCTGTGAAGAATTGCATTGGGATTTTGATGGAGATTGCATTGAATCTGTAGATTGCTTTTGGTAAGATTTTTATGTTTACCATGTTGATCCTACCTATCCACGAAAATGGGAGATCTTTGCATTTTCTGATACCTTCTTCAATTTCTTTTTTCAAAGATTTAAAGTTCTTGTTTGTCATACAGGTCATTCACTTGTTTGGTTAGAGTTACCCCAAGATATTTTATGTCATTTGTAGTTATTGTAAAGGGTGATGTTTCTCTGATTTCCCATTTATCATTTGTATATAGGAGGGCTGAAAGACCCCCCCCCCCCAGTTTTATTCTCCATTTCAGTTAAAGGTCAAACTAAGGCCAGGCCACTAGCAGAGAACAGTCGAGAAAGACAAGGGGGGTCACAGAGGTCAGGATGTGCTATCCTGGCTTTCTCCGTCGGCTGCCCCTGCAGATTGCAACTTTGTAGGTTTTTCTGTGGCGGCGCCCTCAGGTTCACTCCTAGTCCCATTTGAATGCACCAATGAGATGCCTGTTACTATGCTCCACCCTCTGCCCAGTGCTGTTTCCCCTATAAAATCCCCGATGGGGTTGCTGCCTGGCACGATCAGCTAGTCGGAGCTGCTGAGATCTGTTAGCGTGAGCTGCTGAGATCAGCTAGCTTGAGCTGCTGAGAGCCGGCAGGCACCTGTGTAACAATAAAAATCCTCTTGCTTGTTGCATCCAGTGCTGCTCTGCGTGTGGTGAATGGGTTGGGCTCTCTGGAGTTCTTTCAAGGGCTACTGATTTTTTTGAGGTAATCTTGTATCCTGCCACATTACTGAAAGTGTTTATCAGTTGTAGGTGTTCCTTGGTAGAATTTCTGGGATCACTTATGTATACTATCATATCATCTGCAAATAGTGAAAGTTTGAGTTCTTCCTTTTCAATTTGTATCCCCTTGATCTCCTTTTGTTGTCTTATTGCTCTAGCTAGAACTTTGAGTTCTATATTGAATAGGCATGGAGAGAGTGGACAGCCTTGTCTTGTTTCTGATTTTAGTGGAATCACTTTGAGTTTCTCGACATTTAGTTTGATGTTGGCTGTTGCTTGCTGTATATTGCCTTTATTATGTTTAGATATGTTTCTTGTATTCCTGATCTCTCTAAGACCTTTATCATGAAGGGGTGTTGGATTTTGTCAAAGGCTTTTTCAGTATCTAATGAGATGATCGTGTACTTTTTTCTTTCAGCTTGTTTTTATGGGGTATTATATTGACAGATTTTCGTATGTTGAACCATCCCTGCATCTCTGAGGTGAAGCCTACTTGATCATGGTGGATGATTTTTTTGATGTGTTCTTGGATTCTGTTTGCTAGTATTTTATTGAGAATTTTTACATCAATGTTCATGAGGGAGATTCGTCTGCAATTCTTTTTCCCAGTTGCATCTTTATGTGGTTTGGGTATCAGTATAAAGATGCTATGATGTGGCTAGCTTCTTTTCTGGCTGCTTTAACTTGGGTGGGCATTTCTTTGAAAAGTTTGTGTCTATTATATTATGGAAAATATTATCTATGCTTTGGGTATTCTATTATTTTTCTGTCTCAGTGTTCTATTGTTGTGAAGAGACACCATGGCCATGGCACTTCTTATAAAAAGAAAGCATTTCCCCTACGGCCTATGCTGAGACATTTTGCTCAGCCTTGGTGTAGGGAGGAGGGGAGTGGACCTGCCTCAACTGAATCTACCAGGCCAAGCTGAATCCCCAGGGGAGACCTTGCCTTGGAGGAGGTGGGAATGGGGGGAGGATTGGAGGGGGAAGCTGGGGGGTGGGAGGAGGGAGGACAGGGCAATCCATGGCTGATATGTAAAATTAAATTAATTATAAAAAAATTAAAAAAGAAAGCATTTCATTGGGGCTTGCTTACAGTTTTAGAGTTTAGTCCAGTTTCATCATGGTGGGAAGCATGGTGGCAAACAGGAAGACATAGTGTTGGAGAAGTAGCTGAGAGTTTTGCATCTGGACCCATAAACAGGAGAAGGAGGGTAACACTGGGACTGGTGAGCTGTTGAAACCCCAAAACCCACCCCCAGTGACACACTTCCGCCAACAAGTCAACACTTCCTAATCCCTCTCAAGTGGTGCCACTCTCAGATGACCAAGCCTATGGCGTCATTCCTATTCAAACCACCACATTGTCTTATGAGATTCATAATTCAAAGGTTAGGATTTTCAGGGTAACCCAAAGCATTCCCATGTTTCATGTATCTTTTTACAGTTTTGCTTTTCACTTTAGTGAGTGATCTAAATGGACACTAAATTTTCCATGTGATCAGTTCTATTGGTGAATCTTTTCCCTGAAGGTTTTGTTTTGTTTAGTGAGTTTTTAATTTCCGGTATTAGTTAATTTTAGAGGTTTATTTCAGCAATTCTATCTTTATATTCAACTCTAATTTCAGATTGTAACGTGGATAAAATAGGCAAAAAAAAAAAAGCCCAACACTGCCTCAATCTATACAGGAAGAGTCTCATAGTGCCTTGGTATTCTCATATAGGAAGCAAGTTGGTAGTCTTACAAAAGAATTGATTAATATCCTTTAGTGGGGCCTTAAAGCTGGGGAATATTAAGATCTGAAATTCATAACTGAGGAGCTCTTGAGATGCTTCTGATATGGCTTCACATTGTTTTCAGAGATTGTTCATGTGCTTTTCAACAGGACTCATATCAAGAAAGCAATTGCCCAGCTGTAGTGAAGACTTTAAAGGTAATCAAACTCAAGCTACAGGAAAAATATACAGGAATAAAAACAATGTCCCAGGTTATTTCCACACCTGTAGCTGAAATAAAAAGGACCACCTGGAAACTATTAAATTTATCATCTAAATCAATTATGCAAAATGTGGCACATCATGACAAGTCAACTTTTCCTTTAAAAAGAAAATAGATTGATCACTATAAGCAGACTGGATTTGGAGGTCAATTCCCTTTTTTGTTTGTTTATGTATGTATATACCTCTTAAATAAATAACAAGGGAATAAGCAACTCTGTGTTCTGATAGAAAAAATATGTGATTACATAAGAATATTGTAGTAGCTCATAGATATTTTATGTAATCAAATTATTTGTTTACAAATTACAACTCTGAGATGATAAATAAACAAGTTTGAAAGTGTAAATCAACAAACTATAAATAAATATACTAGTTTCTATATTTGGTCAGCTGTATTTTGCATGTTATTAAGTATGAAATGATTATAAGCAGGTAAAGTTTTAATAAGCTATAACTTGTCTGAATAAAATATACTATGTCAGCACAAAATTCCACATATTCTTGTATCAGCAAAGATTGATTAGATTATTTTGCTATATGTTTTTTGTTTATAAATGTGTTTATTCTGTCCTTTTATTCCTTTTTCAGATTTTATGTTATAGATTATCATTTAATATAGATAGTATTATATAGTGATTAGCACATTAAGAAAGAAATTAAATCTTTTTAATGCATAATCAGTCAAGTGAGAATATTTTACAATCTTTGTACCCAGTAATGTTGACAGCTATTATGCAGGTTGAGCTCACTCAGTCAAAAGCTCTAGATAGACAGAGAAATGGAACTGCACAGCAAAGGGTAAGCAGGAAACTCCTTAGATTGGACAAAAAGTCCCTAGTTTTCCCCTTGGAAGTCAGCCCAGCCTGGTAGACTCAGCCGGGGGTGGAAGGAGGGAAGACAGGGTAATCTGTGGCTGATATGTGAAATTAAGTTAATTATAATATATATATATATATACACACACACACATATATATTCGCTAGTTGCTGAGACTCAAATAATAGATAGTGATTAAACTATTTTAAATATTTATTTTTAATCCATATTCATACCATTACACCATATATTGCAAATGCTACTGGATGGATACTGCTGTCAATCTTCAAGTCATTGTTACTTTCAGCTAACATAGCTCTCAAGATCATGTGGTTCTTTAAATCAGCCATCATTTGAATATGATAAATGATGCTTGAATATATGGTAAGACACATGATTACAAACCAAAGGAACATATTTTTTCATAAATAGTTGTGGAATGAAACATTTGTTAAAAGATATGTACTAAAGGTTTAAATGTCTGGTACAGATGAACATATAACATTTCTTTTGGCATTATAGCATGTCATCTGTCTATCCATTTTCACTGATTTTATAGTCTGCCATACATATGGAGTAGAAGGATTTTCAAACAGTGATTAAGTGATAGATTCTCATGGCTGTTTAATCTGTAAGACCATATCACTAATTATTTACATTAAAAACAAAACAAAACAAAACAAAACAATTTCATTTAGCTTGTGGACCTGGTACCAATGATGGACCACCACCAATGATGACTTTACCAGTTCAAATAACTGTGTCAAAGGTCCACACAGTTCTGTTTGAGAATCTTGTGACATAACCCTCAGGAGGAGAAGAATCATCTTTTTTTGTTTTTGGAATGTTTTCACTTGTTCTTTTTATTACCCTTAAAAGAAGTTTCAATGAAGGCACAGATGACTGGAGGCCAGAGTGATTCTGTGATGATAGCTCAAAACCTTAAGAAAGTGTTCCAGGGATAATAAATGCCATGGACATCAGCAGTAGCAGCAGCATTACACACGGTTCACAGCCAGTCAAGGTTCAGACTTTGAATAAATAGTCTCCAGTGAGAATATATTGTCTGACAGTTTTTGCAGAAAGATAGAGTGAATTCTTATATCAGTGATGATGAAAGAGTATACACAGAAAGTAAATGCATTTTTAAAGCAAAGTAATCATTTCAAATGATGACAGCAGACATCCTTTATTTTCTTTAAAATTTGTCCTGGTATTGGTCTGGGTATGGAAAAGAACAATTGCTTCATAGGAAATGTACTCATTAAAACAACTTCATGGAAAAATTTCACATCATCATCTGTGAAATTACCTACGCTGGGACTTTTCTTTTTTGCCAAGGGCCTTTTTGTTAATTTAGTCATAGTTAAAAACAGTTTTTGTGTAAGAATAATTTTTCCTTCTTTTCTGTTCTAAAATTATATTCTATATTTCTCTAGGAAAATTATAATAGGTTTACATGTGACCTAGAGGAAAGTGAACCCGTTCAAGGAGTTCTTACAGTTAATTCAAATTCTAATATTCAAGACTTTTATCTAGTGACATTCATTTGGACTAGAAAGGCAAGCAAGCTTTCAGCTTTTCACAAGAGAAAGCCCCAGCAGGGGCTGGAAAGATGGTGCAGATGCTGAGTGCTTCCCACTCTCCCAGAGGACCGGAGAGTTCAGTTGCTAGAACCCATGTCAGGTGGCTGACAATGGCCTGTAATTCCAGCCCCCGAGGGTGTAACATCTTCTTCTCACCTCCCTGCCATCTCCACACACATAGCATGCAGAAGCACATGTATCCACAACCAATGTCAGCCTGGCTTAAATAGGTCTAGTAATTCAAGAATTTTAAGAAGTCCTGATAACTCTTGCCCCAAAGTTCTAGAATGTGCTATCTCTGAAACTGTTGTAATTTTGCTCTCATGCCAACATCTATCATGCTGCTCTAAATATTTGTGGCATGGGGAAAGATTGCATTGTTTTGCTTTTAAAACGAGAATAAAGGTGTGTGTGTGTGTGTGTGTGTGTGTGTGTGTGTGTGTGTGTGCACGCGTGAGCACGTGCATGTATGGCTGGATTGTCTCACAGAGGAAACATTCAATACATGCAAATTGCAAGAAGGCTGGTAACAGATCGGAAGGAGGAAAAGGTGACGATTTGGTCTGATAGTTTAATCTGAACAAGATGCCAAATATTTGCAACACAAACCATATGTCCATAAGCATACATCCACCGCAATGAGTTAATATTTAATACTCAGCTTCTTTTATAGCCTTCTTTTTCATCCCTGTAATTTATTGAATATTCCCTATTGCCATGGCAAAGTGTTTTTACTCATTTTCTTTATTTTTAAACTGAAATTAACAACCACTTGATTAAAGGGAGAACAGGCTTGAAATATCACCATCATTGAATAACTATACTGGGTGTCAGGCACATATATCCTTTGTTATGTAATTAAATTCAGAACGATGATGTTGTCCTTAGCTTTAGGCACCTCTTCAAGTTTCTGCCTTTTCTCTTTTCCTCATTATTAAATGTTTCTCGAGATTATTTATCTAGCACACTTGTGAAGTGATTTTTATGAGATTAGGAAAATTTATAGAGTCCTTGAACAATGAAAGCGAAATAATTTTTCTATCTAAGTTTTTTTAAATTTTTTTCAGTTATTTAGCCACATCTGATTATTATTTATGGACTAAACAGATGATAGTGAATTTGTTCATTGGTAAGGAATTGTTTTCTATCTTGGTATAACATTTAAATTTTAGCCAATGAGATAAATGCTCATAGTTCATGGCAGATCATCCATATGTTGAAGGATTAATCTACAGAACTTCAGAGTGTGGCTATATTTGAAAATAGGACCTTGAAAGAGATGAATAATTTTTTTTTTCGAGACAGGGTTTCTCTGTGTAGCTTTGCGCCTTTCCTGGAGCTCACTTGGTAGCCCAGGCTGGCCTCGAACTCACAGAGATCCGCCTGCCTCTGCCTCCCGAGTGCTGGGATTAAAGGCGTGCGCCAGAGATGATGAATTTTAAATGAGGTTCCTGGGCAGACCTTAATCTAATCTGAGAAGTGTGCACCAAAGCAAAGTAATTAGGGTATACTTAAAGACTTTGGGTATGCAGCTGTACAGGGAAATGACCATTTGGGGACACAGGAAGAGTGGCCAAGTCATGTAAAAAACCAAGGATAGAGTCCCCAGGAGGACCCGAACCTACTGACATGGTTATGTCGCACCACCAGCCATGAAAACCGAGAGAAAATGAATTTCTATTGGAAAAGCCATTCAGTATATTTTGTTATGGCAGCCTATGAAGGGGGATGCACTCCTATTATTCAAAAAATATTTGCTTAAAGGTCCTCTGCACAGCAGAGCTATTTTAGCCTTTTGGAATGAATGGAGAACCAAACACGGTGCTGGTGCATTAGCTCTGTTGCTGTTGCTATGATTAAAACACTCTGACGAAAGCAAGGTAAGGGAGGAAGAGCTAAGCCGCAACGATTTCTGGAAACAGCCCATTATGGCGGGGAATCATAGTGTGGCAGCTGAAGAACGCTGTTGCTCAGCTAGCTTTGTCTTTTCTATGTGCTTCAGGATGTCAGCCCAAGAAATCGTGCTACCAGTTGTTGTTGGGAGTCTTCAAACCTCAATTAGCTCATCAGGATAATCCCTGGCAGGCATTAGCAGAGGATAACCAAATCTAGATAATCCCTCAGAGCCATGTGCAGAGACTCATGCCCTGAATTATTTTCGATATGGTCAAGTTGGCAAGCAGTTCTAACTATCACGCTCAGCAATTCTAAAGTGTGTGTGGAATGTCCATAAAGTATGGGGTACAAAGCAAGTCTGAACGGTACTCTGAGTAGTTTCTGTAGCAGAAGCAAAGCGACTGTGTGAACGGGCTGAGGAGCATTAAGAGAACCTTGGCAAATGGAACTGGCCTTGGTTCTGGTTCCCACTATACTGATGAGAGCCATTTAGAAGGAGGTGAACATTTGAGTCCTTAAGGTGCAAAATTCAGGCCTAATGGCCAACCTGACTCTTCTTTTTATACAGACGGGCAACATCTAAAACTGCTGCTGGTAGAACCAATAAATACCCCCTCATCTCCAGTGAAATGTTAAAACTGACTACCAAATGCATTATTATAATTATTCTCAATGTCTTATACTTTAGGCTCTAACTTAACACTTCTCAGAAATTGCTTTGGCAGATGTTTTTATAGGAATCTATGGACCATGATTATTCTTAATCATACACCAGATTTTGTAATTCAGAATGAAATTGATTTAAATTTCCAAATTTTGATTGTTTCAGCAATAATTTAATAATTCCACAATTATCTTCTCTCTTGCTCACTTTCACTATCTACATCATCTATTTTTGTGCTTGTGTTTGTGAGTGTGTGTGTGTGTGTGAGTGTAATAAGTGTATGTGGTCCTACACATAGAACCTTGGCTGTCACAAACATCAGGCGATTTTTTTTTTAATCACTGAGTTGTACCTGTAGTTTTGACCCCAACAACTCTAAAAGTAAAGCCTATTCCATAGTTTTTTACTGAGTTCCTGGGTGATTTATTTGCTCAATCATTTTCCTCAGTTTTACAGATAAAAACAAATGCTAGTAAAGAAGAATGATCACCATAGCAAGGCAGTAATTGTAGCCCAGATCAATCTAAACATTGTTTCTATGTAATGAGCTCCTGTTATACAAACCACAAAATCCTATTTATTTGCCACAGTTCATAAAAAACTATTATCTAACACCCTTTTTAGTTATATATTTTGGTTTGAGGTGGATATTCTTATGAATGAAATATATTTTATAGAATTTTTTCTTGCCCTTTTTTTTGTGTGTGTTATGTATGTGTGCATTCATGTTTGCATGTATGTGCACACAGATGGGATGTGTGCCTGTTTTTGCTTTCTCTTCCATGACCAAATTAGAGGCAGCTGCCAAGCCTACACATGGTTTGTGAGAATCCATAATCAGACACTTCAACCCAGTCATCTCCCCCAGACCCCTTTCCAGGTCCTTAATCTGCCCCGTATTTTAAATTGAAACCCTGAAAAGGACAAACACTTTATATTATTATTTGCTGCCTTTAGGGGAGGAACTCCCACCACCCAGGCTTCTGAGTGTCTTCTGAATGCCATGCCTTTCATTCATTTGTAGATGTGTTAGACTGAATTGTCCATCTATTTCAGGGCAGAAGATAAGCAGGTCACTGTTTCTGACCTCTCCTGCCAATGCACATAAAGATAAAAGATGGTTAAAAAATATTTTGAACAACCCTGTTTGTCCAAATCAAATACATTTAAAAGCCACTCCTTTCCCATTTGTTTTTCATTTTATGAATTTTAAGGTTCACTAGTAGTTATTTATATGCTTACCAAAACCGCACCTACTTGCAAGTCAAATAAACTTTGCCAAGATACTGGCACTCTTTTAAAGTCACTTATGTGGTAGCATGGTAATTATCACGGAGTTTTACTTTCTATAATTTCAGTAAACCATGACTCACTGACCTCTGAATTAACTGTAAATTAAAATAAAAACAAAATTTAAATTTAGTATTTTTATAAAGATTAGTATTTTTGTTACTCCCCAAATTAAGGAGACACTGTAGCACATATTTGTCATATGTACATATGAGTCATATGCATACTCTTCCTGACTAGCAGGCATGAGGTCATAGGTACAACCCTTAGTCCCATGCTCCACAGCAGAGGAAGCATCACAGCATTGTCTGTCTGAAGACCTTGGAAGCAGTGTGCCTTCCCTCCTGCAGCATTCCACCACTGTCATTTTTGTTTTAAAAACATGAATACGAACTTTCCACTGTAGCATGATTATCCGATTTAGACCCTCTTTCTTTGTCCACATCATGGGAAAAAGAAATGAAAAAAAAAATAAAGAAAATGACCTTTCTAAAAATTATTGAATATCTAGCATCATTAACTATAAAGGCTAATTCTCTTAGTATGTTGGATTCATTTTATATTAAATAACAGAATAATTACATTTCTCTTCTTTCTATTTTCTTTTCCTGAAAATGATTGTTTTTCATTAATACATTCTGATTACACTTTCTCCTCTCGCAATGCCTCTGGGGCCCTCCCCATCTCTCTTCCCATCCAAACATGCACCCTTTCTATCTCTCCTTAGAAAACAGTCACAACAAAACAAATCAGAATGTGACAAAACAAAGAGACAAACACCAGAAAAAGACCCAAAGAAAAAGCGCAATACACACATACAGATGCAGAGAGAAATGCACTTTCACGCACACAGGAATCCCATAAAAACACAAACCTGGAAGCCATAACATAGATGTGAAGGATCTGTAAGGTAAAAACAAATAAACAAATAAATACCATGACAAAACATTCTGTGCCAAAGAACTTTCAAATATGTCACTGATTTCATTTTGTGTTGGCCCTATCCTTCTGGGCTTGGGCCCAGCTCAAATGGGTTTGTATCCCCATTGAGGCTCCATTGGAGAACCTACTTTGAATTTGTCAGCATTATCAATTAGAAATAGCTTCTGGGTTAGGAATGTTGACTTGTGTCCACTTCTTTCAGTACTGGAACCCCATGTGCCCCAGACCTGTACAGGCCCTGTGGATATTACCACAACTTCTACGAGTTCATATGTGTCAGTTCTGTGGTGTTTCAAAGGCCTAGTATCCTAGGTGTTCTCCATCCCCTCTGGTTCTTACAATCTTTCTACCTCTTTT
>CABHPH010144510.1:14859-50953 GCA_902168325.1 Peromyscus nudipes
CCCCCCCACCCCCACCCCCGCCCCCGCCCCCACCATATGAAACCAATGACTCAGCGCCAGACTAGCTATAAAAGGACAAATAAAGCCGTTTGAAGGGTCTGCTCTGAATTCCTTGGTAAGAATGTCCCCAAGCCACAGCTAGCGGCACCACTGGGCTGCACTTCCCGTCTTGAGGCTCCTTCTGCAGTATCATCCACCCATCCTGGGAAACACCGGCTAAGTGAAGCAGGGGTGGCGGTCCAGTATCCGCCACTGGCATGTAGCTTGCTGGGGGGTCAGCACTGGTACCCTATGTTTCCCTGGCCACCCTTTATTTATTGTCCCAAGACCCGCCAGGCCTGCTTGGCAGTGCATGGCTTTAAACCCAACCAGGAGACCTCTGTGACTGTCCCCATGTGATGCTGTGCATCTGCTATCACTGCTGCGCACGACAGACCTCTGCTCTCTCTGGCTCAGGAGAGCACATTCCTGAGAGCCCAGCGTGGGAATCAGCACGACTGTCTGTTTATCTGTCCATGTGTCCACCAGGGTATCCATCGACACAGCCACACCAGGCCCTGGCTGGAAGAGTTTGAGCTGTCTTTATTGCTCGGTATCCCTGTTCTGTTCCCCAAATGTCAGCCCATGAGGGTCACCACCCTACAGAGGAAACAGCTCAGCTTGTGGGCCTCCAAAGCCCAAATAAGAAAGCCGTATGTAGAGCGTGAGGCCACAGCCTGAAGCTATGGGGTGGGGGCGGGAGGGTGGGGGTACATGAGTTTAGTGTCAGTAAGACCATGTGTCCACCACGGTGCCACATTCTGTAGGTCAGACGTGAAAACTAAGGATGCAATCTCATGGAGTCCTGAGATCAAGCATCACTGTTGTTTTCTTCAAAGAACTTTTACTATTAGTGATGTTACTATTTGTAACCAAGCTTTGTGTTATAGCAACTACACCACTCTTCTGGAATCTTCTCTGGGCAAGGATGGCTCTGGCTTTATCTGGAGCCCTCTCCTCCAGGGACTTTATCAGTGTACACACACACACACACACACACACACACACACAGAGAGAGAGAGAGAGAGAGAGAGAGAGAGAGAGAGAGAGAGAGAGAGAGAGAGAGAGAGACTCCTACACAAACACATCCATCCATATGGTTGTTGTTGACAACTTCATTTTCTCATAGTAAAGATTAAAATACCTTTGGCAAACAAGTCTTTAAACTGGAGAGGCAGCTGTAGGAACATCTCCAAGGCCCGAGAAAGCAGCGTTTGTGGGAGTCAGCTCTCACACCAGTAAACTGGGTTGGTCAGTCCCACAGGCTGTGTTTGGAATGAAACTGCCAGAAATATTTCCTGAAACTTCTTTGGGGATCACATATTTCGTACACACTACATTTCATTCTTTATTACACAGGGCAGTCGACTACGAGCAAGCAACCGTCCCACACGCTGCGGCAATTGGAATCCCACAGCCCAGGAGTATCTCAGATCATAGTACGCCAGAGGAGAGGGGCTTTTTCTCCTCAGGGTTCTGGAGCCCCGATGCTGTGACTCACTCAGCTCTGAGGCCCTCCCCCTCCTCTCCCGGCACCTCCCTCCCTCCATCCCTCCCTCCACCCTCTCGCCAGCCCTGGGCTCTGACTGCAGCAAGCAGAGACAACTTCTTCCTCTCTCATCACCAGCGCCCACCCTGACCCTGGCCCACACTTGATGGTGACCTGCTGGCCAGCCAGAAACATGAGGCTGGCCCACACTCTGCTGCCCCTGCTGCTACAGGCCTGCTGGGTGGCCGCACAGGACATCCAGGACTCCAAAGCTATTGCCTTCCAAGGTAAGTGAACTGGTGGTGCTGAGTAGCTGTATTTAGCTGCCTGAAGGCCTGGAAGGAGATAGACTCAATGCCCACTCCCCTCTCCCTACCTGGGTACTGTCCCTGGTCCTCTTTCATCTTAATCCCGTGGAGAGCCACTAAGAAGGGGCCTTGTCCCTTGTCCAAGCTTGCATTCCACCCAGTTCCCATCTTGAAGTAGCGGAACACTCAGCTCCCAGCCGCAAGGCCCTGGAGTCCTGTCACCTCTCGCTAGGGAGGTGACTAGGCTGGGAAACTCCAGGGGGACCTACCAGCGAGGGGAACCTGTGGCCACCACTCCCGGTCCATTTTCTGTCCTGAGTGAATGACCGTCGGGGAGACCCAGAACTGCTATCCTCTCTTTGCCTGATAGCCAGTATAGGTGACTTGTCCTTTCACACCTCAGCATGAGGTCATGGCTTTGAGTTGAACCTGAGAACATAATGAGAAATAATCCAGTTCTCCCAGGCAGCCCCTGCCCTTTACAACTGGCCAAGGCCCCTCTAACTGAGCGAGGCTCTGTTCAAAGGACAGGACACCCTGGGTGTCACTCAGACTCTGCCGGGTGTTGCCTACCAGGCGGGTGATGGGGTGGGCTGCCATCACCTGCCCAGAGCTCTGTTGCTGAGATTGGATGGTACCTCAGGGAGCCCCTGGCCCAAATGGGGATGTGTGAAGAGGCCTGGTGCTCCCACTGGGGCTCAGGGCATGGCTAAGTGACCTTATGGGACCTTCCCTGGCTCAGACTGCCCTGTGGATCTATTCTTCGTGCTGGATACCTCGGAAAGTGTGGCCTTGAGGCTGAAACCCTACGGGGCCCTGGTGGACAAGGTGAAATCCTTCACCAAGCGCTTTATCGACAACCTGAGAGACAGGTAGTGTGAGCTTGCCTTGGCCTGTCTCAGGCCTCGGGAGGGGGTGGACCTGCATGCAGAGCTGAGCCTTAACTTCCCACTTCAGAAGCTGCGCAGCCCAGAGCTCCGTCCTGTGTAACAGCAGCTGGGGGGTGGGGGTGGGGGCAGGTGTGCAGCGGATGCAGGAGTAAGTGTGAGATGGAACAATGGGGAGGAGCCATCTTGCCAGCAGGACTGAGGAGACAATACTGAGCGTAGAGGTGTGGAGTCTCCGTACTCCAAACACAAGCAGGAGTTTGGGGAGTCAGCCAGATATGTAGCTATGACTGATGCCTAGAGTCCTGCATGCAGCGGGACCCCACCTGGTCCACACGGCCATCAGAGTTTCTGCCTAAGTCCCAGGCCAAACATCCCAGTGTCCTCAACACAGGCGGGGAGTGGGGGAGTATGGGAAATAGCACCCTTCATTCACTGCCTCCTCAATGGGGCACTGAGAACGGAGGACACGGCTGGGGGCAGGTCCTGAGGAAGGGTGTAGGTAGTGAGCCTCCTCCCCTATCAGGGTTCCTGCCCAGTGTTCAGTCAGTGTGAGGACAGGAACTCAGCCAATCCAAGCCTCCACCCTACTAACTACACTACCCATAGAAACGTGGCCCCCGGAAGACCGGCGTGAACCATCCACCCCCAGGGCTGCCCACCTCAGGGACTTTGGAGATCAAAAACCTGAACTTAGAGAGAATGTCTCTAGGGCCGTAGGAAGGAAAAGGGAGGTCCAAACGCAGAAGGCAGTGAGGTGTCCTCAGTCCCTTTACTCAGTTTCTGTGTCTCAGGATCCCACCTACGATATGGGGTAGAATTACATTTTACTACAGGGGCCTTGGTCACCCTGTCTCCTGAAAAACCACACGGGGCCACCATAGCAGACCTCGGAGAGCTGTGTGGCCAGATGCTACAGAGCAGGGTAGAGGCAACTTGGACCTACTTCAGAAATCCCCATGTCCTATTTAGACCTGACCTGTGCCTGCCTCTATCCTCACCTAGCCCTCTGCAGTACATGGGGGTCTGTGACCCCAGCTAGGGTCATGTTAACAGCTCAGTTGAGACTCGGATTGATTTGTCCAGCTAGGCCTATTGTGTGGCTCGAGGACAGGGACCGCCCCTTTCTGTCATAGGCCCCTGAGCCACCCGCCAATCTGTGAGATGGGGACGCAGCACCCTCGCATGGGACAGCAAGTCCCTTCATGAAGGTCAGGGTGAAGCTCCCCTCACCTCATCCCACCTACGACTCACAGGTACTACCGCTGTGACCGCAACTTGGTTTGGAACGCGGGTGCACTGCACTACAGTGACGAAGTGGAGATCATCCGAGGGCTCACACGCATGCCCAGCGGCCGCGACGAGCTCAAGGCGAGCGTGGATGCGATCAAGTACTTCGGCAAAGGCACCTACACGGACTGTGCCATTAAGAAGGGGCTGGAGGAGCTGCTCATAGGGTGAGTGGTGCAGGGCCATTCTCAAAGTCTGACCCTATCAGCCAGGACAGTCTCAGGCGACTCCAGACACAGGCCTTCTCAACCCGTGTGCTACGGGGCCTCCCTTACCTGTTTTTCACGGCCAGGTGAACTTCCGCCAGGCCGCCTGTCACCCATCGAGCACTGAAGTGACTGGGGTCTAGAGACTCTACCTCAGGGGGCAATGTGCCCATAGCCATAAACCTTTTCACCTTGCCAGAGAGCGCAGGGCCATACCCCAATCTCCAACGTGTCTATCCACTGTCTCAACTGGTGAACTAAATGGCCCTGGTCACCCCCCAGAGAAAACAGCAACAGAGACAGAGAAGCAGATAGTGAGAGAGAGAGAGAGAGAGAGAGAGGGAGAGAGAAGCCAGTTACCGCAGTCCAGCTACAGCAACACAGTCCTGGAACCTCCCAGTCAAAATCCTTTAGCAGTGGACAGAATGGCTTCCATTTCACTTCCTATCATGTGTGGGTCTGAGGCCCTTTCCTCATATGGCTAGATGCCTTCCCATGAAGACCCAGGCATTGAGCTGATGGGTTACGGGTGGCTATGACCCTGCTCCTTCCCAGGATGCCCCATGACCAGTAGGATAGGCACAAGCTACACATCTACCCAGCCTCCCACGGCATCAGCTGCCCAGTGCAGCCAGCTCAGGGGAGAGATCCCTGCCCCTCACCACTCCTCTCTTCTGTGGCTTCATTGAGATGAGGCTTCACTGTGAGGCTGCAGGGCGGAGCCCCATTCCAAGGCCCATTTAGCCCTCCCACATTAACACCAATGCATGATGACGTTGTACTGGATGGGCAAGACCCTATCTCCTTCCGTAGCTGTATGAGGTGAGAAGGCCAGTGTCTGGATTGGGGGCTTGGCTTAGAGCATGGCCGCCATGTGCAATCCACAGAATAAACTTGAAGGTGGATGTTCTAGAATGCACGTGGTGTGGCTTCCAGCATGTGGAAAAGCCCTGATGTCTGTGTGGCCCCCTACCCCACTCTGACCCCTTCCTCAGAGAGGCCCATTGCACTGTTTTGGGTGAAACAATTTGAGGCTATCTGTGAGTCCCTCTACCTCTTACATCAACTGCCTTCCACAGGAGCCCTCCCCGAAGTAGCCCAGGGTCACCCCTGGCTCTCTTGTTCTCAGAGGTTTGGGGTCCAAGGCATCTTGAGATGATGCCCACTTAGAGTGCAAACTGAGGACCGATGTCTTTCCTGGAAGTGTGCATCTCAAAGATGAGGACATGCAACAAGACCTGATAATTTATAATAACAATCAATGGTGAATCCTGGTCCCTGGGTGACAAGGGGACAGCATGTCCAGAGCTGCCTCAGGTTCTTCTCCTGGACCTCTGGCCACCAGCTCTGAGGGTCTCAGCTCTGGTTCCCAGGCTCCGAGCCCTAGAGCAGGGCCTCATGCCACCCACCTCTCCAGGGGCTCCCACCTGAAGGAGAACAAGTACCTGATTGTGGTGACGGATGGGCACCCTCTAGAGGGCTACAAGGAACCGTGTGGGGGCCTGGAAGATGCAGTGAATGAGGCCAAACACCTGGGCGTCAAAGTCTTCTCTGTGGCCATCACACCTGACCACCTAGTAAGACCCCCACCTCCTTTTACGCCCTCAACGCACAAGATGGAGGGCCTCTGGGCTCCTGCCATCTGGGTCCCCGAGTCACTGGTGTCCTCTTTTCTGCTATTTTTTGGGTACACACAGACCATCTGTTTCAAAGCCTCACCACCTCTGGGCCCCTGGGTAGAGACATCCCAGTAGATAGTCCTAGCCCTTCAAAGGACTGACCCCACACCACTGAGGAGCTTGGGTATTTCCGTACTGGCTCTGCAACCGCTACCCAGTTCACAGTGGCGCACAGACTTTTGGAGGTAGTTCATTCTCTCCTCCTCCCTGTGCCCAGGAGCCACGTCTAAGCATCATCGCCACAGACCACACATACCGGCGCAATTTCACAGCCGCTGACTGGGGGCATAGCCGTGATGCAGAAGAGACCATCAGCCAGACTATTGACACCATTGTGGACATGATTGTGAGCACTGACTTCTTGGGGGGCGGGGGAAGGAGGGCTGTGCCCAGAGGAGAGAGTAACTCACGCTTTGATTTCCATTTCAGAAAAATAATGTGGAGCAAGTGGTAAGTGCCTGCCCTTGAGCTACGAGTCAGGGCCTGAGTCTTGCACAGGTCCTGGCTCTGGCAGTGAGCCCCCCTGTTGGCGTGAGTGTCCCAAAGCCCTTTTTTGTCCTTGTTGGGGCACCCGTCCGCTGCTTTTGGATTCTGACTCATCTCCTATCCCTTTCTTCCACAGTGCTGTACCTTTGAGTGCCAGGTAAGTGTGGCCCACCTTCCCTGCTGGCCCCTTGATCCTTGTCTAGGATCTGGGGATGAATAGGGTCTCTCTTGTTTCTTTCAGGCTGCCAGAGGACCTCCTGGGCCCCGAGGTGACCCTGGCTATGAGGTGAGTGGCTGAAATTGCTTTGCTTCTATTAAGATGGAGCCACTGGTGCACGCCTTTAATCCTGGCACTTGGGAGGCAGAGCCAGGCGAATCTCTGTGAGGCCAGCCTGGTCTACAGAGCGAGATCCAGGACAGACACCAAAACTACACACAGAAACCCTGTCTTGAAAAAAAAAAATGGAACCACTGGAAGCCATAGCTCTGTGCCCACCTCCTTGGGAACCTTGTACACCCAACATTGACTGGGCAGGTGCCTTTGTCCAGGGGGAAAGTCCAGGCATGAACTTAATGTAGGTTTGGGGTGTGGGAGTTGGGGTTGCAGAGCCTTCTGCTTGTGATCCAGAAGGCTGCCTTTGGGCTCAAGTGTCAGTTTGACATCTGCTTGATTCTTGAAATCAAAGGGCCTTCTGGTGGAGCTGGGCATGAAACTAGGGGTCGAGGCCCTACTGTGACTCATCTGAACACCATGGTAGACACTGAGGTCAGGTCTAGGGTGGCTCTCCTGCCACATGGCTATCATTCACAGAGCTGAGCTATGGCCCCCTCAGGGAGCATCCATGCTGGGTCCTCCTGTTCCTCTGGGCATAGAACAGCACACCAGCTCAGCCTCGGGAACTTGTGGGCAGAGGCACAGCTCTAGGCCCAAGTCCAGCCAGGGTGACACGGCATGAGGAACCGGGGGAAGACTCCTAGAACCCAGGCAGGCCCAGAACCACGGCCGGAAGAACTCTAGAGCCTGGATGGAATCGCTCTGAAGACCCTTTTCATGCCCAAGGGGTCTTGCCCAGCTTTGCAGAACAGATGGGCATGGCTCCTGACCTGGTTCCCCTGAGCTCATATCCTCTGCCTTCCAGGGGGAACGAGGAAAGCCTGGTCTTCCCGGAGAGAAGGGAGAAGCTGGAGACCCTGTGAGTATAGGTTACTGTCTGCATGAGGATGGGGACAAATGCTGAGAAGCCTGAGGCTGGGGAATCTAAGCCTTAGAAACTTCCAGAACACTAGCTCTGAACACAGAGATCACACAGCCTGTCCTTTGTTGAGGGAAGAGAGGCTGCCCCAGGGGTTAAGTCAACAAGTCCCAGGACCTCTGCTTTGGGCCATGATCAGTCTCCTGGCAATTCTCCTTATCTAGCCCTCCTCAAGGTGACCTGGCTCCCCTCCCTCTCCTGTGGGGTACTGTGTCCCCCTTCTCTTCCCTCTGGGTTTCCTCCTGGAGCTTGCCATGAGATCTTGGAGACCCTCCAGGGAGCCTCACAGCAGGTCACTCGAGGATTCTATGTGGGTCGTTCTGCAGTGAGAGGTGAGGTAGGCTGAGTGGGATCTTCCCCTGCTATCCAGGGATGTCTGACTATCTCTTGTTCTGTTCCAGGGAAGACCCGGGGATCTTGGACCAGTCGGGTACCAGGGTATGAAGGTATGTATCCCGAATGCCCAGTGACCTCTCTTGGGTGGAATGGATCAGGGTTTGGCGGCAAGGTGCAAACTGGTCTGTACAATAACGTATCCCTTCTTCTGTTTGGTTCTTAGGGAGAAAAAGGGAGCCGCGGAGAGAAGGTGAGTGAGGGCCAGCTTTGGGGTTGTCCCTTTTGGTATTGACTGATGAGCATCACAGGGAGATAGCTAGTGTTTCTGTCAGGGGGAGCATGGGGGAATGCCTCAGGGGGAATGCAGCTGGTCTCCAGGGACAGTTCCCCTGAGCTCTGCTGCCACCTGAGGCCACCTGGATCAGAGAGGACTGGGGATGGAAAATGTCACTTTGCCTCAGCGGGCAGTTCCCGGAGAGCTTCCAAATGCAGGCCCTGTCCTCTTCCTACCCATTCTGTCCTGTGTCCCCGATTGCCACAATTCTTGCTCTCTTGGGTCGATGGGATGGTGTTGCATTCACAGTGGGCCCACCACACTGTACACACCTCACTCCCACCTAATGGGAGAATGGAGGTGTAGTGGGGGCTGCCCTCTGCTCCAGCGAGGGGATTACCTCTCACCCTCTTCTTCCTGTTTCCACAGGGCTCCAGAGGACCCAAAGGCTACAAGGTGAGTATGGCTGGGTCAAGGAAATAAATGTTGTTCATGGGCCAGTGCAAGTAACATCTGCCCTTTGTCTAACCATCCTTTGTCCCCATGTCTCACAGGGTGAGAAAGGCAAGCGTGGCATTGACGGGGTGGATGGCATGAAGGTAATCATGAGGCCGGGAGGCTAAGACGGTGGGGTATGCTGTCTAAGAAGGAAGGTAGACATAGCCAGGGGCTGCCCCAAGTGTGCAGGTGCCGTTCCCATAGTGGGCCTTCCTGGGAAACTTGGAAGTGAGAGTCAGGTGATGTTTCCTGCCCAGACCCAGGTCGTAGTAAACCTCAAGTGATTCACTGAAGTTCAGAGGGCTCCTGACTTTCCTGGGAGGGGCCTGGATGGACAGAGCTCAAGTCTCTGCTCAACCATTCCAATCTTGATGCTTCCTTCTCCCAGGGGGAAACGGGGTTCCCAGGACTACCAGGCTGCAAGGGCTCACCAGGATTCGATGTAAGTCACTTCCTCTCCCCCCTATATTTTGGAATTGTGGGTTCTTGGGGATTTGGTTCAACCCTTGCTGTACTGACTCTGCCCAATGAATGAGCTGTATGTGAATTCATTTGATTTGTTTGCTCAGTCTGTGGATGGCACTTATCTGGGGCCCATAGGGGTCTTGGCTAGCTGTGACCTGCATTTCCATCTTCCCACCAGGGTATTCAAGGACCCCCAGGTCCTAAGGGTGATGCTGGTGCCTTTGGCCTGAAAGGAGAAAAGGTAGGTGACAGGCAGCCCCAGAGAATGGGGATTTCAACATCCACTAAGGTTCAGGTCCCATTTCTCCTGGGACCCACAGTGTGAGGGACAAGCCTGGCTCTGAGAAGGGCAGCCATGAAACCTCAACAGGCAGACTCAACCTTGCCATTAACCATCGAGCATCTCAGTCTGGACCTGAGGAGTTTTAAGGCTGAGATGGTCCAGGGTGTGCTATGCAGATGTGAGCGAATTGTGAGGAACTTGGGAGGTCAGGACTCTTCCAGAGTTGGCTGGGGTGACCTGAGGTTTGGGTAAGAGAGTGTAGCCACCGGACCCAGGCCCTGATGTGGCTTCCAGTGTCTGAGACCGTGGACCAAGCATCCATGACCTCTCTGATCTCTCCCAGGGTGAAGCTGGAGCAGACGGTGAGCCTGGGAGACCAGGGAGCTCAGGGCCACCTGGAGATGAGGTGAGATGACGTGACATATGAGGGGATGGGATGAGCCTCATGGACACTGGGGCTTGTGGTCATTCTCAACTTGTCCTCCCCCAGGGTGATCCAGGAGAGCCTGGTCCCCCCGGAGAGAAAGGAGAGGCCGGTGATGAGGTAAGCACCCCATCCTTGTCCATCCCCACTTGCGGGCTGAGTGCAGGCTTGTACACAGACTAACATATGCTGTTTCTCCTTGCCCTAGGGGAACGCTGGCCCAGATGGTGCCCCTGGAGAGAGGGTGAGTCAGCTGAATGGTACCACACTACTGTCCCCACCATCAACAGGAAAGGCTTGTGCAGCCTGACCACTGTAGGTCCTTAGTACTTCTGTCTGCAGGCCTTGGCTAGGCGGGAAGCCAGACCCTAGCCATTCTAGATTTCACCTTGTGTGCTGGGCCTTATGTCACTTGGTAGTCTATGGAGGCAGGCGGCCTGAAGAACACAGAGGACTACCTCTGGAATGATCTGGCAACAGAGGCAACTAGGGAAATCATTAGGCCTGGCCTTCAAGCTCCCACCCTTCCCAGCAGTGGATCTCAGGTAGCCTCATGTCTGCTTCTCTCCACACAGGGCGGGCCTGGTGAAAGAGGACCTCGGGGGACCCCTGGTGTGAGGGGCCCAAGGGGAGACCCGGTGAGTCATGCCTTGGGGCTATCTAGGGGACACACTGAGGCTGGAGTTGAACGTAGATTTACAGAGCCAGCCATGCAGCCTTATTGGTGTCTAGACCTCAGCCCTCCAGCCTTCCTATGGAGGGCTGGAACTGCCCAGGGCTCTGGACATCCAAGGTAGGGCATCAGTCCATATCCCATCAGAGACTTGCTCATTGGTGGGCCCAATCAGAGGAGGAGAATCTAGAGCCAGCCTTGGTCTACAGTTTTGAGTTCAGCAGGCTCTTTCAATCCTCACCAGAGCACTCAATTGCTGGCCACCGAGATAGCCTGCTACTCCTAGAGCACATTGCTGGTGGCCATGTGGCCTCTACCTTTGCACTCATGGGCTCATTTCTCCCCAGGGTGAAGCTGGACCACAAGGTGACCAAGGAAGAGAAGGCCCTGTCGGCATCCCTGGAGATTCGGTAGGAAGCCTAACGTATTGCAGGGAACCGTGAGGCCTCGCAGCTTGTAGGCTCACACATCACTCAGCACTAAGCTAAGTGCTTCATTTGGGTCTTCTGAAAGAAGTGCTCCCGGTGGGTCAGCATGGGGGACCTCCTAGAGACGTGTGTTCCTGCAGACACCTAATGTTCACACTCAGAGCTAGCCTGGGTTTGGCTGGGTGTGGATGTGTGTTAGTGCTCAACATGAGGCCAAGGGATGTCCTGGAGGCTGTGGGACATGGTTGCTTGTAGACTCCATACCACCCTAGATCTCTGGCCTTGAGCTGTTATGTTTACAGGGCCTGGTAGTGTGGGAGTGAGGGGTAATAGAGACCGGGTCACACAGGGAGGGAGACTTTGCCGATGAGACCAGAAGTGAATCCCTAGGCTGTGGGATGGATGGAGATGAGCTCTTTGAGTCCTTGGGAGACATGAGACTGGACAGAGGTGAGTTTGAGAGAAGTAACACAAGAGGTTCCATAATCTAAGGGTGTGGGTAAGATCTTTCAGAGCTCATGTTCAGGGAGCCAGGGCTGGTATAGCCAGGCTCAACCCAGAGACACTGGGGCTTCATGGCCCCAGACCAGATACGGTCTCCAGAGCCATCAGGAGGGAACTAGGTAGATGGGTCAGACATCATGCCTGAGTCTGTCGTTGTCCTTGTCCATATGGTCAGAAGTCTGGTAAGGAAGGGGCTGAAGACTTGGTGAGAGAGACTACTTATGGAGGTACTGCCATGGGTAGACATCCCTCCCAGTACAGCCATTGAGGGCTCATGAACAAAAGGAAGACAGCCACATACCCTGGGACCTAAAGAGAAGGCGCCAGCATGGATAGTGGAGAAGAGGGACCTGCAGGGAGCCTACCCTGACCACACCCCATGCTGGCCACTGGCCCCACCTGTCATGAGGCCCCAAGGGTCCTCCACCCCTGTGTCCAGGGCCCTAGATGACAGTGGTGGAGCCCACTTTCTCCATATGAGATAGACCCCCATGGTCTGGGACTTTCAGTTCTCAGGGAAGGAAGACAAGTGTGGCCTGGGGACAGTGAGCTGAGCTCCCATGGTTCTTAATCCCCCAGGGTGAGGCTGGCCCCATTGGACCTAAAGGATACCGAGGTGATGAGGGTCCTCCAGGCCCTGAGGTAAGTACATGCCCACTTCGCTGCTATTCACCTAGGAGGCCAGCCCTGAGTGTCACCCTGAGGATGACCCTAGTCCTGTAGCATCTCCCATACCCCCATCCCATCTTCCTGAACCTGGTCTTCCCTCTCTTGCCCTGGGAGAGACTGGGTCCCAGGGGGTATAGTGTGCCACCAACTCACATTGTCTATGACTTGGCTGTTACCTGCTCCTCTCCTTTAGGGTCTCAGAGGAGCTCCAGGACCCGCTGGACCCCCTGGAGACCCGGGACTGATGGGTGAAAGGGTGAGCATTTGGGAGGACAGTCCTACTGAGCTACTGCTAGGTCACCAGAGACTCAGCAGCTGGGCTTTGCCTCACTTGGCCCCTTGGGGAGGTGCTGGGAGGCATCCACAATCAGCTCTCAAGGATGAGGATGCCTCAGGCAAGACCCTCTTGCTTAAAAGTTCAATCCAGGGCAGACCTAGGGAGGGTTTTTTTCCCTGGCTGGGGACACAGCTGTCTTGGACTTCCCCCAGGCATCTAGTCACCATCTCACATGATTACAGCAGCTCTATCCATTCTCAGGGTGAAGATGGCCCACCAGGAAATGGCACAGAAGGTTTCCCCGGTTTCCCTGTGAGTGTTATAGGCCTCCCTACGTACCTAATGAGACCCACTTGGTATCCCTCTGGCTACCCAAGCACCTGCCTGGATGAGATAGATCAGAGCTATCAGCTAGTCCAGGCATTTGGGCCTGGGCCTGGGCCTGGGCCAGCCCTGGGCCCATCCACCTGTGGTTCTCACTTGGCTGTCGTCTGTCTCCTCCCCCTCCCCCCCTCCAACGATCCTGGTTAACTATCTTATCTTCCTTCACAGGGATATCCAGGCAACAGAGGCCCCCCTGGTTTAAACGTGAGTATCCCCACAATGCCTCTGTCAGGCCATAGATGTGTGTTCACATTGCACACATGCACCTGCATGGGCTTGCACAGTTAACACACTGTGAGCACTTTTCCACATGACATCAGGCAGCATGCACATGCACTTATAAGTGACTCTGGGCTTAACATCACTGACTACTTCAAGGACACTCCATCCATGTCTCACATTCATCTTCTCTGCCTTCTCTACATCCTAGATCCCACTAACCCATGTGTTTTGTCTCCTGCAGGGCACAAAGGGCTACCCTGGCCTCAAGGGGGATGAGGGTGAAGTTGGAGACCCGGGAGACGATGTAAGTGGGGTGAGGGGCAGTCTTTCAAGAGTGTGAACCCTGCAGGCTTTGCTCACTGGAACGGAGGAGCAGGGGAGGCTGGAGATGTACTCTGAGGAGCCGGAGCAGCTAGGCCAGAGTGAGGGCAACTGGTACCCACGGCTACTCCTGCTGACCCCATGCCATTTCCTTCCAGAACAATGACGTTTCACCCCGTGGGGCCAAAGGGGCAAAAGGTTACCGAGGCCCAGAAGGACCCCAGGTAGGTGATGTGGCTGCAGGGGTTATGAATGGATGTGAGACAGGGCCATATACAGCAATTAGAGGTGGAAGCCAAAAGACTCACGGGACCAGACTTGCCCCAAGGGCAACTGGAGATGCTGAGGTCCCTAGAAGACATATAGTTTAGGAATCCTTGGGCATAAACTCATTTAGAGTTGTTGTCTGCTCTTGCTCTGACAGGGACCTCCAGGACATGTGGGACCACCTGGGCCAGATGTAAGTAGGGTGTCTGCAAATGAGATCTGGGGGCTGCCCACTGTGGCCATGAATCTTGATGGGGGCATTAGTGAAACCTGGAGCTCCCAAACACTGTTCACAGATGGGGGCATCTGGGACAGGATGCCTGAAGCCTTGCACTCAGACCGCAGGGATGTGTGACTACCATGGGACATGGGATGACTATAGGGGACATGGGATAGCCGTGGGAGACATACAGCCATGGGGGACACATGACAGCTATGTGTTAGCAACTGCACCATATCTTACATTCTTCGGGGGTTAATCCAGGAACACTCTAGTCTGTGAGAAGTCCCTGCACAGATCCAACCCCCAGGGGGTTCTCAGGGACCACCAGGGATATCTCAGCCTAAGCCACATTAATATTCTCATCTCTCTCCCCAGGAGTGCGAGATTTTGGATATCATCATGAAAATGTGCTGTGAGTATCTGGACCTTAGGGTGACTTTCTTAATGAGCCAGCAAGTTCCTGACAGCCACGGGACCCAGCATTCTGCTCCAGAAGGGTCTTCGAGAGTGGGAGGCATAGCCAGGCAGGGCCTAGGCGCTACTGAGCTTGGCAGGTCCCCTACATGGGAGAACCAGGGCTGGGCTCCACATGCTCTGAGATTTCAGGGACCCTGACATGCTGAGGGCCTGGCCAGAGTTAGGTGAAGCTAGGCAGAGCAGGACAGGGCACTTTGTAGTGTGGAGCTGTTCTATTTAGTGTTCTTTCTCCTTTCTCCTCAGCTTGCTGTGGTGAGTGCTGTCTCTCTACTCCTGGGAATTTCTGTGCAGTGTTAAGTGGACCTGTACTGGCTCTGCAGTGGGCTACCAAAGAAGCAGCCATGCATTCATCCACCTTGCTCTCTCACCCATATGCCTTCCCAGTGAGCAGTACCCTGGGGTTTGCAGGCCAAGGACACTGCTTTTTCCTGTCCTTTCTCCCTAACATTTCGAGGAACCATCAACAGGCTGGAGCAGGAACCCGACCCCCAGGCCTGTCTTATTCACTCTTCCGCAGGATGAGAGTGAGGATGAAGGGCAAGGGTCGCAACTGTTGGGCCTGGTCAATGAAGGCCAACCTGGCAAGCCTAGCTCCCAAGGAGACAGGGGAGAAGATTCATGATCCACAATGTGGGGTGGGACCATGGGGTACTGAGGGAAGCCTGTGGAAGGGCACTAAGGGCTGTCCCATCCCACCTCCTAGAGTGCACATGCGGCCCCATTGACATCCTCTTCGTGCTGGACAGCTCTGAGAGCATTGGCCTACAGAACTTTGAGATTGCCAAGGACTTCATCATCAAGGTCATTGACCGGCTGAGCAAGGATGAGCTGGTCAAGGTGAGTACAAGCCAACCTAGGTTCACAGCCAACAGAGAGCTGAACCCCTCCACCTTGGCTTCCTGGCTCACCACTGTATACATTGATTTGTATATTCATTGAGCTGGTCGGAGCCTGCAACAAAGCCAAACATACCTTTAATGTCCACGGAAGCTATATGTATGCATTATCACCATGTGGCACAGAGAATCTTGACAGTGGGTCCAGAGCTCATCCTTTAATGACGGAACCTGGGAGGGCTATGTGCAGAGCCTTGGGGACCTACGGGAGTAGTTATAGAGGGCCCTGTGTGAATGAGCATGCAGGGGTCTCAGGCCTCAGGGCAGAGGCCCTTGGCAGCCTGGGATTCTAGGCCATAGGGGTGTTAGACTCCAGATCTGATGGTATCTTTCCTACAGTTTGAGCCAGGGCAGTCACATGCAGGCGTGGTACAGTACAGCCACAACCAGATGCAAGAACACGTGGACATGCGGAGCCCCAACATCCGCAACGCCCAGGACTTCAAAGAGTGAGAGGATTCCCCAGATCACTGCCCCATCCCTGGTCCTAGAGTGGGCCTGGCCCAACCAGGCGCCTGACTCTGGCTTTGACCCTGGCCTATCTGTCTTCTTGTGCAGAGCCGTGAAGAAGCTGCAGTGGATGGCTGGCGGCACATTCACAGGAGAAGCGCTGCAGTACACCCGGGACCGGCTGCTTCCACCCACCCAGAACAACCGAATCGCTCTGGTCATCACAGATGGGCGCTCTGACACTCAACGGGACACAACACCCCTCAGTGTGCTTTGTGGCCCAGACATTCAGGTGGGCGGCTGCACAACCCCACAGTGACTGAACAGGGCCTCCTGAAAACATGGGGACTGTTCTCCAGGGAAGAAGTACAGAGTCAGGCTGACCCATGCGACCCGTCCTCTGCAGGTAGTTTCCGTGGGCATCAAGGATGTGTTTGGCTTTGTCGCGGGCTCCGACCAACTCAATGTCATTTCCTGCCAAGGCCTATTGTCACAAGGCCGGCCAGGTATCTCCCTGGTGAAGGAGAACTATGCAGAGCTTCTAGACGATGGTTTTCTGAAGAACATCACGGCCCAGATCTGCATAGGTGCGTGCTGAGGATCAAAGGGCTGGGTGGGCAGTGCCAGGGCCTGTCTTAGGCATGTCCCCTCAGCTTTCTGGGACTGTTTGGGCTAGGAACAGCCCTCAGAATGCACCTGACACTGTCACCTCAAGAAAGACTGTGACTAGGCTGTGTGGCACTGTCCAGGGTGACCTCTGGCCCAGCAGAGCAACTTGAGAGCAGGTGTTTTCATGCCACATGCATGGGCCAAGGTCTCCACCCCAACACCAGGGGTACACTGCATGTCAACCTTGTGTCGGTCTGACTCCATGATGTGGACAACTTGGTCAAGGGACGCAGTTTGTGCCAGATGCATGATGGGTAGTTGGTCAGCCGCATGGTACAGGGCCTGACCTGCAAACCACCTCTCCTCCTCTGAGACTCAGAGTAGGCATGGTGCAGAGGGTCATGGAGGCATGGCATTCACGTCACCTGATTTCTCTTTCCAGATAAGAAGTGTCCGGATTATACCTGCCCAAGTGAGTACAAGGATGGGGAAGGGCAGGGTGGGAAAGGCCCCACAGTGCTCTGGGTTCTCTCCTTTGGGGCTTGGCAGCTCTGAGAATCTGGGTGCTCTCTAGCCAGCCCTTTTCAGTTCATCCAATCTCAGGCCACTATCTCTGCCCCACAGTCACATTCTCCTCCCCGGCTGACATCACCATCCTGCTAGATGGCTCAGCCAGTGTCGGCAGCCACAACTTCGAAACCACCAAGGTCTTCGCCAAGCGCCTAGCTGAGCGCTTCCTGTCAGCAGGCAGGACGGATCCCTCCCAGGATGTGCGGGTAGCTGTGGTACAGTATAGTGGCGTAGGCCAGCAACAGCCAGGGAGGGCAGCTCTTCAGTTCTTGCAGAACTACACAGTGCTGGCCAGCTCTATAGACAGCATGGATTTTATCAATGACGCCACAGATGTCAATGATGCCCTGAGCTATGTAACTCGTTTCTACCGGGAAGCCTCATCAGGTGCCACCAAGAAGAGAGTCCTCTTGTTTTCAGATGGCAACTCACAGGGGGCCACAGCAGAGGCCATTGAGAAGGCTGTGCAGGAGGCCCAGCGTGCAGGCATTGAGATCTTTGTGGTGGTGGTGGGACCCCAGGTGAATGAGCCCCACATCCGTGTGCTCGTCACTGGCAAGACCGCGGAGTATGATGTGGCCTTTGGTGAGCGCCACCTATTCCGTGTACCAAACTACCAGGCCCTGCTTCGGGGCGTATTCTACCAGACTGTCTCCAGGAAGGTGGCACTGGGCTAGAGGGCCACACACATGGCTGTGCGCATGGGGACACACTCTGACCGGCCTTCCTGCCCTTCCCACCACTGACCAAACAGGAGTAGGAAATGTGACACAAATGTTCCTGACCAACTGGTCAGTTCCACTGCCTTAGAGGGAAAGCTGAGATGCACACTGTTGGCTTTGTATAATGTCCTCTGTGGCTCACCCGAGCTCCTATCTATACCCCTCCCTTGATTTGTCCTTGTTGACCTCCCTCTGCATCTGGGCTGCACCCAGCCATCTCATCTTCCTCCTCGCTACTCCTAACCATTTTCACACCATCCCTGCAGCTTCTGTCTGTGTCGAGTCTTCCACACTCAAAGGGAAGCAAACCCTTGCATGAGCCCAGCTTGCTGGGTTACGGCTTTTAGGAAAATTGAGATCAAGAGCATTTTCAAACACAAACTTGGAGGAGACTGCTCCTCTTCATCAGGTGCTTGTCAGTGACCGACGTGGACCTTGGTCCTGGCCCTTAAGAGTGGCTCAGCGTGAGCAGCTGGAGATGCTGGCTCCCGCCTCTTGTCCTTGCGCTCTGAGAGCAAAGGTGCTACCTGCAAGGGCTTCCTATGCAGAGAGGCTTAGCCTGGACAGCTCACACGAGTGTTCTGTCAGAACCAGTCCAGAGCTCCTGTTCCTCAAACTGGTGACTTGTCCTCCCTTTTGAAGACTTAGTTAGTTTTGTCATGGTTCCCCCATGCTCCCCTAATCTGGCCCAAGCCGGCTATCTCTGATAATAAAGGTTTCCATTTTTCTCGGGGCCTCTTCCCTTTATCAACACACATACTACCCAACACTCCTGGAAATAGAAGCCAATGCCAGACAGACCGCAGGGCCGAGGAGAAGCTGCCCTGGCCCATGGACACAGCCCATTTGTTTCTGAGAGGAAGAACCCAGGGGTACAAAGGCCTTCCCACACCAGGGAGCTGGGGTGCTGAGGTACATGCCACCCTGCAGTGCACACTCAAAAGACACAAGGGCCTGATGGGCTTGTCCAAACAGATAGCTCCAGACCATCTAGTCCCAGCCACACCACCCCAGTTCCAACAAAACTCAACCAAATGAAATCATATCCAACCAGAATAAACAAGACCAAATGATATCCAGTGAGATTACACCAGACCTAACCAAATCTAACCTGATTAGACCATGTCTAATGAGATCCAACATGATACACTGGACCCAAACACATATAAACCTCATATAAATCAGATCCAACTAGATACACTAGGACAAACTGCACTTAGCCAGATTAAATCAGACTAAACCACATCCAACCAGATTAAATCAGATCTAACCAGATTAAACTGGAACAAATCAGATCTAACCAGATTAAACTGGAACAAATCAGATCTAACCAGATTAAACTGAAACAAATCAGATATAACCAGATTAAACTGGACCAAACCAGGCCCAACCAGAATATACCAGCTCCAGATTACACAAATCTAAACCAATCCAACTAGACCAAACCAGATCCAACCAGATTAAACAAGACCAAACCAGATAATAACAGATCAACTCAGATCCTAGCAGATTATACCAGAACCAACTAGATCCAACCATATCACACTAGACCAATTCATGTCCAAACAGCTTAAACCAGCTCCAACTGGGTTAAACCAGATCTAACCAGATGAAGACCCAATAGACAAGTAACTACTAATTCTGCTTCTAAAATCACTCTCCAGAAGTCCGTAAGGGAAGCTGAAGAAGATGCCTGGGTCAGTTGATAGCTCCTCAGAATGAGGTGGGAGTCTGCCATGGCGCTGGCTGTGGCTATGGCCAGGAGATGGCCTGTGGCTTCTGAAATGGCACCAGGCAGGGTGGGGGCTGCAAATGCAAATCTGGCCAAGTGGTGAAGGATGAACGCAGCCCTTAGAGCCCCCACTGCGTGTGTGTTCTCCATTCTTGGGGAGTTGGGAGGACAGGAAGTGGAATGGCTGACCTGGGAGGCAGTGGTGTGTGGGTAGGGTGTGGGGACATCCACACTGGAGTGCTCCACACACGGCCATAAAACCCACAACAGAAAAAAAAAAAAACCCACTAGACCAGTGGTCCTCAACCTGTGGGTTGCGACCCCTTTGAGGGGGTTGGCATCCCTTTCACAGGGGTTGCCCAAGACCATCAGAAAACACAGATATTTGTATTACAATTCATAACAGTAGCAAAATTATAGTTATGAAGTAGCAACAGAAATCATTTTATGGTTCGAGGTCACAATGTGAAGAACTGCATTAAAGGGTCGCAGCATCAGAAGGTGGAGGATCATCACACTAGACCTTTTCTGCTGATGGAGGGTAAGTATCCAAGCAGAATTGGAAAGAGAAAAGACTGGAGAAAGTCAAGGACAGGCACACAGTGAGGAACCCAGAGGGACTGCTAGCCTTGGCCACCCTGTCTCCATTCAGGCATCTGACTCTTTCCTCAGTTTCCCCACCACAAACTAGCTTAGAAACACATGACACTCGGCCACCTGGAGGAACAGATCACATCCTTCATCCCTGTGCCCAGGAGCTAGGAGGAGGAGCAAAGGCTGGATTGGGGCAGGGCAAGGAGCCTGAGCCGGGAGGGAGCAGGGAAGGTATTTTCTGTGTACTCCCTTCCCTACTGCCCAGACCCCCTGGTCACTCCAGGTCTGCATCCCAGATCCAGGTAGGCCTTGATAGTCACCCCAAGGTCCCCCACCCCAGATGCTTACTGTGGTCACCAGTGACTCCAGGCGGGAGGGACTACTGGGCCTAGTTGTCACAGATGCTTGTTGGAGCCCAGTAGAAACCGCTACTCTCAGAGTTAGAATCAACTCCAGGCTAAGAAACTGAGATACAGTGAGGGACCTTGCCATTGTCACAAGAAGCCAGTGGTTGCTGCCACATCATCTACTAACTATTCCTAAACAGGACCCTTGGCCATTTCTGCCCAAACCTGAGCCCCCCAAATCTCTATCCCTTCTCCTTTATCCCTTTGAACCTCCTACCTCTTTCCTGGATTTTTCTCAGCCATGAACAACAACAGGAGGCCAGAGAGTGACAAGTAGCTTCTCAGAGTCTGGCTATGCCCTGCCTTCCACAGAGTGAGTCTTTAGTCAGCCCTTCTGCATACGTAGGCCAGCACAAGGTGCCCACAGTAGAGGCTGCAGGTTGGTGGATGACTGAGCCCTGCTGCCCATGCCCCATTCTGCTGAGTTTGCATCAGCTGTCCTTCCAAGGGAGCTCCAACAGCTGGAGGCTCTGGCCGTCTCCACATCCTCCTCTCCCATCCTTTGTCTCTCTCAATGCATAGTTCCCTGGACAAAGGTCTCTGATGCTGTCAGGTGTCGCTCAAGCCAGCTCAAAATTCCCCCGGACGGTGGGAACCAGATACATGGGTTTCCCCCTAAGACGATAATGGGTCTTTAACTCCTGGAAGGCTGGCAGGGAATCCACAGGGCTGTGTACAGGCCACACTGCCCCGCTAAGTCCATGATCTGGGGATCCCAGCAGGTCTCCTATCGCCGTCTCTTCCTTTTTCTGGCTTACGTGGAAAAGCCAGGGTTGGTGAGAAATCTGGCATGTCACTTGTCAGAAGCCTCTACCACAATCACCAGAGTTGAGGAGGCAACACCTGGACCTGGTTCTCCTTATAGGAGTATGGGGCTACTATTCCCTCCTAATCATAGGAGGTGGCCCATGAGGGTATCTGAGGGACTGTGCATCCTAGCAGACTGTCAGGGTCTCTAGCCTGCTTCTGGGCTCAGATCACTGGGATCTGCCAGTTCTGGGGACATAGGGTCTGGGTAGTCTACCTCTGTTATCTGATCCCATAATTTGACTCTTCCCATATCCAACAAGAATAGGGAATTAAAGTCTCTGGCCTCCCCTTCAGCTCTTCTTAAGCAGAAACTGCTGTTTTGAGGGCTATCTGGTTCCTGAGATAGTTCTGGAGTTTTCAGACAATGGGTAGTTTGCAACCTCAGGCTGGGAAGAGCTATCCAGAGCAAGAGGGAGGCAACAGAGAAAACTGCAGGCAGATCACAGTGGAGACAGCGTGAGGACAGCAAGTGTCAGTCCCCCCGGACATCAAGGAAAGGAAAACCAAAGCATAAACCTGCCCATGGGTTGTGATGAGCAAGCCTGGTGTCAAGAAGCCGTGGGGAGAAGCTGGCTGTAACTACTGTACATTCCTGAGGGTGATGTGATGTCAAATAGTGATACAGTTTCAAATGTGTACAAGGACCTTTCTTGACTCAGTTTTATTTGACCGAGAGACTTGAGATGCTGGACACTCAATGGCCATTAGACATCAGCTTTTAAGGCCACATGTGGTGTATGCCTTTAACCGTAGCACTTGAGAGGCAGGATCATCTTGGGAGTTCAAGGTCAGCCTGGTCTACATACAGAGACCCAGGCCAGCCAGAGCTATATAGTGTGATAGTTTGAATGAGATGGCCCCCACAGGCTCGTATGTTTGAATACTCGGTCCTTGGTTGGTGGAACTGTTTGGGAAGAATTAGGGGATGTGGCCTTGTTGGAGGAAGTGTGTCACTAGAGGCAGGCTTCGAGGCTTCAAATGTCTCTTGCTGTCTTCAGTGCCCTCTCTGCCTCTTGCTTGTGGTTTTGAGATGTGATCACTCAGCTGGTCCTGGAGCCACGCCGTCCCTCCACCATCATGGACTGTACTCCTATGAAACTCGAAGCCCAGTGAAACACTTTCTTTTATAAGTTGCCTTGGTCATGATGTTTTATCACGGCCATAGAAAAGTAACTAATACACATAGCGAGACCCTGTCGCCAAAATCAAAACAAAAGATAGGCATTGTCTCGAGCCAGTGGAGATGAAAGATGTAGACACTTGTGGGCAGAGTGAAGACGGAAGAAAATTTCATTGGTAGAAATGAAGGGAAGTGAAAGAAACTATGGACTTCTAACTCTCCCTCACATCTATTCCACAAAAAGAGACCCTAAGATTGGAAAAAGTGGGAGGAAAAAAGATGATTTTTTTTGTCTACGTGTTTTTATAGGACTTGTAGCAAAAACTGGACATGAGTTGGTCAATCAGCAGACCCCCACTTTATGCATGTTTTTCTGGTCCAACCAGGGAAATGATTGCATGCTGTTCACACACTGTCCACCCACTTCCAGGGTGGTCATGTTTTGAAGCCCCATCTTTGACCTGCCTTGCTAACTGTTGACCGTCACTCATCTGCTAGCCATTCGCCTCGGCCAATGTTGAGCTTGCAGGTATCTTCCCGACTGTTAATCACACTACACTGTTCGTTCTCACAGCTTGTAGATTCTCTACTGCAGCTACAAAGATAGAGTCGGAATGTTCCTCCTCGGTTACCTCATATTCAATTCCTCCATGGGACAATCTAAGGGTCTCTTTTTGTGGAATAGATCTGAGGGAGAGTTGGAAGGACATAGGTAGACAGGCAAGCGAGAGTGGCCTCCCTAAAATGGCAGCTTCTTGGTTCCAGAAAACCTTCAAAGAAGGGATGATGGGGAATCATGAGGCTAGTATCTAAATGGGACCAGTAGGGTACAGGGGAGGACCTAGGGACCTTATATAACACTCACCCCAGAGTCTGTTCAGTGGACTTCCAGCTCTGGAACCCCACCCATCCCAAAGGGAACTGCTTGCATGCTTCAGTAAAGGTGTTACTTCTCTACATCTTGGTCTCATCTTTCTCAGACACTCAGTTCTTTGTCCCATGGAACAAGCTTGGTGATCTCTCAGACACCCTCCAGCACTCACATTACAGGGGGGGAGGTTTTCTTAGAAACACTCCTGACTTACATGTAGTCTGCTATGATTAGCTGCACTAGCAGCAAGAATACGTGAAAATGTTACTGAATTAATATGCTTTCCCAGTGAGAAATCACTCTGTGCATTTAGAGGTTAATGAAAGGGAAAATGTAGCTAGAGTTTTCCTGCCGTGCCCACAGTCAGGACAAATCTCCGCCACCCGCCAGTCTCCAGCTCCCAAGTCCCGCCAGTCTCCGAGCCCACTTATAAAATAAACACACAGACGCTTACATTATTTAAACTGCTTGGCCATTAGCTCAGGCCTATCATTGTCTAGCTCTTACTCTTATATTTAGCCCATTTCTAATAATCTCTACTTTGCCACGTGGCTCGTGGGTTACCGGTACCTTACATCTTCCTTTTCCTGGCCCTTACATCTTCCTTTTCCTGGCCGCGGCTCCAGCCAGTCTCCCCTCTACCTTCCTGTTCCCTCAATTCTCTTCTCTGTTAGTCCCGCCTATACTTCCTGTCTGGCTACCGGCCAATCAGCGCTTTATTGATACAGAGTGATATCCACAGCAGGAAAACTCTTTTAATTATAGCACATCACAGGTTCTGGCTCACGCACAAAAGGAATCAGCCTCGAACAGAAAATGTTACCAGTTTATATAGGCCTTAGGCTTATATATTTCACATATGTTGTCATCCTTAAATCTCTTTGAGGTCCGGCCCCAGGTCACACTTTGAACAATTTAAACGGACGGGAGACTGCAAGTCTGGCCGCTGGGGCAGATGGGAGGTTTATACAGCAAAGGCATTGCCAGAATTCTTTCTTAACTACACCAGTGTGGTTATTTTGGAATAGTTGTCACCCAGATCATCTTGCCCACCTGGCAGAATGATGCTTTTCCTGAGAAGTGATGACAGTCTCACCCTGTGCTGCTCCAGAGCGGCTCATTAGGGGCACGGCCTTTGATATGGGGATGGGCCCCACAGCTGGCTGTAAGTCAGAGGTGTCTCCTTTTGTTATGGGAATGGAGCCTAATTGGAGGTCAATCTTGGTGAATAAACACAAGCAGAAAAGTGTTCTCAGCAACCCTAGTCTTCGATTCCGGTAGAAAATGGTCTTCTCAGTTTCTAGCCAGCCTGATTATCACACTCCTATCTCCGGTGATAGTAGAGGCAGACCTCCTTTAGCTAAACTCTACTTTGTGTGACTTAAGATTGCTTAAGCAAGTTTATTAGTAAATCCCTTCAACTTTATTCCTTCAAGTTTCTCCTGCATCAGAAAAACCACAGTGGTCTGTATATTCCCCAGGGAGTCCCCGTGGAAGCCAGCCGCCTGGCCTGTCCATACTGGCCTTGCCTCTTAGAGGCCCCGTCTGCCTCCTAGAAAGTCAGTTTGGCTTGTTCACACCCAGCTACAAGCTCTTGTTTTTCATCCTGACCTGGCCTCACTCTTTTAGACCTAATATTTCTTTAACCAGAATCTGATTTCACTGGACTATTTTGGAGCAATTTGGAGGTTTTTTTTTTTACCATAGACCCTTCTCCTTTACTATGAGCTAGCTCCTTCCTCAGTGAGATACATATTTTGGAAAATGGCTTCTGAAAGTGTTCAGCAGAAGCTTGCTTCCCCCAGGTATTTTTTTTTCTTCCAAGAAAATAAAAATATTGGTCTAAGCCAAGTCCTGCTTGGAGAAGCTTGCAGCAGCTTCACCCATGAAACCCGAGACCTGGAGGCAGGTCCCCGTGCCTTCTGTGTGTTCGAGACAAGCCACCAAGCCAGGGACATGCCACTTAGCAACAAGAGGAGCAGGACCTGCCGCCTGTGATGGCAGACAGCTGGAAATCTGAATGTCAAGTGGCAGGCGCCAGGCAGCAGAGCACGCACACTGTCCCCCCTAAGATGCAGCTCCCAGAGCTGGTCTAACAGCATCAGAAGTCCTCACTGCCTGGCATGTTGGAGGGTCCCCAGGAAGAAGGCAGTTTCTTCTGGGGTGACACAAACATCCCTGGCTTGTCAAGATTAATCTGACTATACACATTAAACGGACTCATGACTTCATTACATGTAGGTTTTGTCTCGATAAGGTTGAGGCAGGTGGTACACCCAAGGGACATGGCAACAGCCACTGAGCAGAGCCACCTGAAGTCAGGAAACAGCACATGCTGAAAGCCAACAGCAGCTCCTCCGTGAGCTTGGGCAGGAGTATAACCGACCGCAGGGGCCCTGGTTCTACCCACGTCTGGCTCTGGAGACAGACAGGAGGGTTTTTCTCTTGCAGGACACACAGAGTGGACATGACGGCTAGCCACAAGCCCGACCACAACAAAACATCACTAAAGAAGTTTAGTCCAGACCGCCCCCCTCCCACCGCAAAGCAAAACCAGGACACATAATACAAGTAAAATCATCACATGTGATACACACAAATCCTAAAAAGAGATCTGGGTAAGGAAAAGCAGAGGTGGGTGGTAAGGGCCTGCAGCATCTCAGGACGAAATATGGGCAAACACGGTTGAAGAGGCAGGGACCCATAACTTACAGGAAGTCTAGGCAGTGTAGTAGAATATTTTAAGGTGTGTTACTTTTGTTTATGTTGCATTTGTTTAACTCTGTGAACCTGTGTTACTTTGCCTATGTAAAATACCTAATGGTCTAATAAAGAACTGGCCAATAGCAAGGCAGAAGAAAGGATAGGCGGGGCTGGCAGGCAGAGGGAATACATAGAAGAAGAAAACTGGGAGGGGATCTAAGATCTAGGAGCCAGAGAAGGAGGAGGACTCTAGGGGCCAGCCACCCAGCTACACAGCAAGCCATGGAGTAAGAGTAAGATTTACAGAAGTAAGAGAACAGAAAAAGCCCAGAGGCAAAAGGTAGATGGGGATAATTTAAGATAAGGAAGTGGCTAGAAACTAAGCCAAGCTAAAGCCAGGTATTCATAATTAAGAATAAGCCTCTGTGTGTGATTTATTTGGGAGCTGGGTGCCAACAATAAGGCAGACTCACTCAGTAGAAACCTAACTGCTCCTCACACCCCAAGCTCCATGTTACCACCCTTCAGGGGCTTCAAAACAAGGAGATCTCATTACCATCCCACACGGAGGAAATTCATCCACAGACAAATAGCCAGGCTGGCATCCTGTGGGCACAGTGTGGCATTCCCACCAAAGCCAGAGATTAGAGCAGGTGCCCACTCAACATCCTTTGAGAGGCATGCTGGAGTGCTTAAGCATATGGGGACCAGAGAGGAAGAAGCAGGCTGTCTCCACTGTAAACCATGGCTCTTATAAACACAAGGCAAAGGAAGAAGAAGAAGAGGGCCCCAAACATCAAACTGATGGGAATCCATAGTCCTCAGACAACAAACAGCAGTGAAGGCTACAGAAGTCTCCAGACATGTTTACTCTAAAACCCATATGAAAAAATAAGCAGGAAGAGTCTGGAGAACCCTGGAAACAATTAGGCAATGGCAGGGGTGTGGGGCTGTCTCCAGCAGATGTTAAAAATACTCTCAAGTGTCCACAGCTAACAGTGCAGCACTGGTGTATAAAGAAGCCAGAGGCAGAAAGGGCCAGATCAACCACATACTCACGGCAGGGAGAGGGTTTATGTAGGAGCAGACATTGCTTTTAATCAGAGCCACATGAGCTTCTCCGTGGTCCTCGCGTGTCACATGAGACTTGTCATAGGGCAAGTTCCAAGTGGATCAAAGACCAGAAATAAACTATAGGTCGTACAAGTACGAGAATAGCTTGGGAATTGCTTCCTAACCTGGGTACAGAAAACCCTTCCCAATACTGCGTAAGATTCTCTACGCCTAGAGGAAATGTGAGGATAGTGAGTTAGGAACCCTTGCAAGCTGTCACACAGACTCGTCCATTTCATGTGAAGAGTCTTCAGAACCATGAAGAAAAAAATAGAGAGTATAGCAAAGTCATGAATGGACCTGTCAGGACAATGGCTGTCAGGACCCTTGACGCACAAGCAAATGCCAGTGCCATTGTTTGGACTCGGATAGATGCAAACTCATTCTCATCCATTGGGTTGATGGAAGCCCCAGCAGTCCATATTGCTGTGCAGATTTGGGGAGCCTGGCTGGGTACCTCCAGCCACCAAAAATTGACAAGGCCTGGCAAGGGGCACTACTTGCCCCAACAAACTGTTTCCCTTGTGGGAAATGTAAACAGAATGTAATGCCTTTTCTATGAAAAAGGTTAAATAAGACAAAATGCCACCTAAAAAATTCTCAAGAAGTTGCCTTGCAGAAATTCAAATCCCTCCAGGGTTTCCTGAAATCAGGATATAGGCTTAACATTGCAACTGGGTGCTCAAAGTTGTAGTCTGATCATCAAGTGTGGTACTCTGAATTAGCCAACAGTGTAAGACCGTCAGGCAGAATGAGGCACAGGACCCCTTTGTGGGAGTAAAGTCACAGCAGGGCCCCTGGTGGCTCTTCTTGCTTACTTGTCTGTCTAATGAAGCCACATAGCCTTTAGTAGAAGGCACACTGTTTGCCTTGCCCAAATGGTTTGAATTGTATGGTAATTTTCTTATGACCCCAGACCCATCTCTTTTTTTCCATTGAAAATACCTTTTCCATATAATATATTCTGATGACAGTTTCCCCTCTCCTGTCCAACTCCATGCCTTCTTTCTTTCCTTCTCTAGAAAACAAAGCAGAATAAGACAAAGAAAATAGAGAAAAATAAACAAACAAAAAAACACATGAAACACACACACACAGACACACACACACACACAGAAAGAGAAACACACACTCTCACACAAAACCCAGAAAAACACAAAATTGGAAAACACAATCGTTAAGCAAAAGACAAGTCAGGTTAAAAAAATTGCCAAACAATGCATTATAGTACAAAACATCTCCAAAAATACAACTAAGTTCATTTTGTGTAAAAAGTTGTCTGTCTTTGTTAGGGTTTCAATTGCTGGCAATAAAACACCCTGAACACAACAAGCAGCTTGGTGAGGAAAGGGTTAATTTTGCTTACTCTTCCACACCACAGTCCGTCATTGATGGAAATCAAGCAGGGTAGGAACCTGGATACAGGCACTGAGGTAGGAACCTGGATACAGGCAGAGGCCACAGAGGAGTACTGCTTACTGAATTGCTCCTCATAGCTTGCTCAGACTGCCTTCTTACAGCATCCAGGACCACCACTCCAGGGATGGCACTGCCCACAGTGAGCTTGGCCCTCCCACATCAATAATCAACCAAGAAAATATAACACAGGTTTACCTACAGGCAAATCTGGTGTGGACATTTTCTCCATTGAGGTTCCCGCTTCCAAAATGATTCTAACTTGTGTCAAGTTAACATAAAACTAGCCAGCACAACTGACCTCTTGTCAACCTGACATATACACACATCATATTCAACCACAACCTTTCCTTTTTTGTTTATCCCCAAGATCCCATGTTAATATTGATATCACATTTCAACTTTTAAAAAGTCCTACAGTCTTTACAAATTCAAATACTTTAAGAGTTCAATCTTTTTACAATATCCAAAATCTTTTAAAAATATCTAAAGTCTTTCTAAAACTCCAAAATTTGTCAATTGTGGGCTCCTGTAAAAAAAAAAAAGTTATATACTTTCTCACTTAAAAAAAAAGAGTCAGGGCACAATCACAACCTAAACAAAGCACACCCAAACTCCAACAGTGTTTAACAACTCAGTGTCCAATGGCTGAGATTTGTGCATGACCTTCTGAGCTCCCAAGGGCTTGCACAGTTGCACTTTTCTGGCTCTTCTGTTCATAGTACACACAGCTTGTTCCATAGACTCAGGCTGACTCCACGCCTCACCTGCTGCTGTCCTTGGCATCTCCAAAATGCTTGGATCTCCTGCTGCTTCATTCTCAACTTCTCTCCATGACCCCTTCAAACAGGAACCTTCAAGCACAGCTTAAGGCTGCACCGTCACCAATGGCCTCTTCTGGCCTCTCTTCAGGGACTCCAGCCCTACCACACTGGCCAAGCCTCAGCTACTATCCATAATTCCTTCATGTCCTCAAAACCAGGACCATCTGGGTGACCCTTACACTACCAAGTTCAGTTGCTGACTGAGGGAATAGTCGCAGATTTACTCTCCCCAGGGCTGCTGTTCTCTTCGTCATCGTTGCTAATTTTTCAGGTCCAGCTAACCACCATGGACTGTCCCGGTAAAGAACAGGTTTTACTTCCATAGATTTTTAATCCAAAATATCACCTGAATGGCTCTGATATAATCTTTGTTTCCCTCTGCAAATTCTCAGGCCAGGCCTCCATCATCTGCACTGCTCTCAGCCTTATCTCCCAGGTTCCCACAACAGTTCATCAAACTCTCAACACTCAATGGCTTTTCCAGTCCAAAGTTCCAAAGTCCTTCCACAATCCGTCCAAAAACAACACGGTCAGGTCTGTCCCAGCAACACTTGACTCCTGGTACCAATATTTGTCTTAGTTAGGGTTTCTATTGTTGGTGTTAAAACACCATGACCATAAGCATCATGGGGAGGAAAGGACTGAGTCCAGCTTTTATTTCCACATCACAGTCCATCACTGAAGAAAGCCAGAACAGGACCTCAAGCAGTGCAGGAACCTAGAGGTAGAAACTGAAGCAGGAGCCACGGAGCAGTATTGCTTACTGGCGGCTCCTCATGGCTTGCTCAGCCTTTTTATAGCACCCAGGATTACCAACCCCAGGGCGGCACTACCCTCGATGAGCTGGGCCCTCCCACATTAATCCTTAATCAAGATTAAGAAATTGGTCAAACAGACCAATCTCGTGGGGGCATTTTCTTAACTGAGATTTCCTCTTCCATAAATGACTCTAGATTGTGTGAAGTTGACACAAAGGTAGCCATCAACATATCACAAAGAACCTCAAAGGAAGGGCTCATGAACTCTTACCTCTAGGTAAGGAGCCTTTGATACTGGGTGGTCCTTCTGAGGACCAGAGAGTCAGTGTTCTTTAAGAATATGGCCCCAATAGTTAATTATTCTCCAGTGGATAGCTCCTGACCCGTGAGTATATGGGCAGCACAAACTGGATTTAGTTTTTTGGTTGTTTTTAAAAGATGGGCAAAGTTAGGAGGGGGTGTGAATAGGTTAAGAAGGAGTCAGGTGGAGGTGTCAGGGGTATATGATCAAAATATATTATCAACATGAAGCAATGGGGAGGGAAGGGGTGGGAAAGCCATGATAGAGATATCTTGATAGAGGGAGACATTATGGGTTTAGGGGTGCTAGGGAAATTCCCAGGAATCCACAAGGACAACCCCAGATTAGACTACTAGCAATAGTGGAGAGGGTGCCTGAACTGGCCTATCCTGATAATCAGATTAGAGAATACCCTAACTGTCATCATAGAGCCTTCATCCACTAACTGATGGAAGCAGATGCAGAAATCCACAATCAAGCACCAGGCCAAGCTCCAGGAGTCCAGTTGAAGAGAGGGAAGAGGGATTCTATGAGCAAGGGGGGTCAAGATCATGATGGAGAAATCTACAGAGAACTGAACCAAGCTCAAAGGAACTCATGAACTTTAGACTGACAGCTGTGGAACCTACATGGGACTGGACTAGGCCCTCTTCATTCGGGAGACAGTTGTGTAGTTTGGTCTGTTTGAGGGGCCCCTGGCAGTGGGATCAGGATCTATCCCTGGTGCATGAGCTGGCTTCTTGGAGCCCATTACCTATGGCGCGGCTCCTTCCTCCGTGTTGTGGGGGGGGGGGGGGGGGCTTGGTCCTTCCTAAACTGAATGTATCAGGCTTTGATGACTCCTCATGGGAGCCCCTACCCTTATGGAGGAGGGGATGGGAGGTGGGCCGCGGCGGGGTTGGGGGAAGGGGGGGGGGGGGGAAGGGTAAGAGGGGGATCTGTGGTTGGTATGTAAAATAAATAAAATGTTTTAAATAAATGAAAAAATTTTTCAAAGAATTAATAAAAAATATTATATTTTTAAAAAGAACTTCCCAGAAACTTTCAAGTTCCTTCTGAGACAAAGAGTGGTCAGTGGACCCTTTAATCTTGGTCTTTTGGGCCAGGTCAAGTTTTATGTATTTGAAACATTTAAATAAAATTTACGAGAAGAAATGTCCTGGTGTAAGAACAAGTTGAAATGAGTGAATCTAACTCTATCTGTGGTTCACATAAATCACACAAGTCCCACGTCTTGGGATCGTCACCACCTCCACCCAAGGGCCATGGAATCAGAGATGCCTGGAGGAAACTCAAGGCTTCATAAAACTTAGAAGAAAAAATGACTATAAAAAAACAGATGTGAAGAGCAGGGAGATGAGATATGGCCTGGATGCTAGAGAAAGTTCTGGAGCTAGTTTAAGGCGGGTTGGGTATTTTGGGTGTGACATTGGTTCAGAGAGACCCTGATGTTGTGGAGATGAATACCAGGCTCTGACTGTGATGTACTGGATGTCTCTGATTCACCCTAATGCCACCAAATCACAAAGATGTGGCAAAATGAACAGCAAGTGGCCTGGGAGAGGGGTGCCAGTGGCTCAGGATCATTCTCTCTCCTCTGTAGTCTCCAAGATTCATGAATGAAAATGAAGTTGATAATTCTGAGAAGGAGGAGAAGAAAGGAACTTGATTCAGACAAAACATGGGGTAGGTGCTGACCTGTGAAGACAAGAAAGTGGGTGACTATTCTGAGTTCAGGTGCAGGGGAGTGGACACCATACCCCAAACCCTTTTTACAGAGTGTTCCTTCTTCATTCGGAAAAGGCACACTTTCAGAAAACAAATGCTATCCAAAAGCCATGCTCTGAAGAAACCAGTTCTTTCAGCCAAGTTTGAGCTGTGCCTCTTACATAAAGCAGATGTCTCTATCTCCAGCCAGCAGCTTCTTTGGAAACTGTGATCGGCCCTGGAGACAAACCAGCTGTGACTCTCTGCCAAAGACAAGGGACTATTTCCTCCTCCCGGACCCAGAGGAACATTAGCTCCTTCCTGCCCTGGGCACCTCTAGGAGTTCCACCAGGGACTAGTTCAGTGAAATCCCAGGTAGGACTGTGGGGCACTAAAGCGGATATGGCAGGCCAGCATAGTGGCCTTAGCCCTGAGCCCGAGAACAGCAGCGTAGGCCACCCTAACCAAACTCATGCTGTTCTTCCAGGGAGCCCAGACATGGATTTGAAGGTCTCTAAAACCAACCAATCATGTCCACATTTAACTTGCAACTTCCTCTTTTCATAGAACATGAACTAAGGGTACCCCACAGCCAAATCTCTCAGGCCCTATGAAACACATGTCAGTTACAGTCTTCTTTCCTAAGAAGGAGCATTATGTCATAGCTGAGGTAGGATATAAAGTCCACTGGCCTGTGGGAGCTGGAGCCTGGCTAAGACAGGTCTCTTAAGTCTTCCTGGCTGCGGGTTTGCTGAAGAATCCATGTTTAGAAGCCAACATTATCTAATTCATACCCGGGATCAGCGGCACAGAAACAAACTTCATTTTTAAGACATCGATTTCATAAATTCATTGACCCCAGCTCCAACCCCAAAATGATGTGTGTGTTTTGAAGCCTTGGGTGGATTTTCACAGGCTTAACCAGAAAAGAACATTCCAAGGGCATCCAAGTCAACTGATAGCTGTGCAGCTGTGAAGCATGGTGGGGCCATCTGTTCTGGGAGAGTGGGAGGGGCGTGAAGCAGGAGCGAAGGTGCCCAGGCTTGCTGACGAGGCGCCTGAGTCGCCTGAGTCCCTCACCTCCTCAGGTAGACTGGTGAGCCACCCTTCACACGCTAGCCAGTCTTGTTATCATACCATCCCTGTAAGGCAGGGACCGAACTGAGACCCAGGGGCTGCTTTCCAGCCACAGAATGGAGACCCTCGGGGCGCAGGGATAAAGCTCAATGAACTACTCCTGACAGGCACTGAGACAGACAGCATGGATTCATCTGCTCCCTTCTCCATGACCCATAAGGCCACAGTGTTTCAGGGAAAGGAAGCCACAGGAAGAGAGAGAAAAGTCTGGAGTTGGTGGGTAGGGTGAGTCTGGGAGACACCTGGTTCTTCCTGTTCCCTTCGCTGGGTAGTTCCACAAACACTTTGGAGGAGTCCTGTGGCATTCCGATTCCTTCATGGATACAGGGCACGACTAGCTTTGAGTCCTGAGAATGAAGAGATAGCCCTCCATGTGTGAATCACTGACGGACAAGTTGTCTTTCAGGCTCAGCCTGTCGCCATGTGAAGCAGTATGGCGCTGTGGAAGACTGCTCCTGTCTGAGCCCACCTCTTCAACCCAGGTCTGAGGCTTGTAGGTTTCTGATGTGGAGCATGTCCACAGAGATGCCGGATGGGCCTTTGCAAAGCTTGAGGGTGGCATCCCTCAGAAAATACCACAGGAAGTAAACCAGCCCAGAGTCAGTCTACCTACAACTGTGAGATGAAGTGAGCAAGGTCAGCTCCTGAAGTGCCCATCTTGCCTGTCTGCTGCACAATGCCATGATGGCTCTGTGCTTTTCCACGGGCTTTGCCCCCTCCTCCACAGATCTTCTCTTTGCCAGTTGGGGATAATGAGGTCTGCCCACAGGCTTGCCTTTGATCTCTTCAAGATGGTCCCCAAATGTGGCAGAGGCCATGACAGCATTGAAAATGGTCCCTTGTGGTGGGAATGGCAAGGTTAGGGCAGTTGAGGTGACGAGCCCCAGGGGACAATCAACAGGAAGCTCCAGACACATGGGCTGACCACGTGTTCAGCTGTCCCCTGCTGCTATAGAGATGGCTGCTCAGACCAGGCACACACAAGAGACAGCTCGGTCAGCCCAGTCGGGTCCTAGAGCAGAGGTCCTTTGCATCGTCACCTGAGGACAGTGCTCACAGGATTCTGACATCAGGCCCAATTCAGTCCCGGTGCCTTGACCCTTGGAGATCTCAGGACCAGCCACCTCTATCACAGGCATGGTCTTGGAGACAAGTCCAGGGCCTCAGGTCTGGGTTGCTGCATTCCTCATATGTTCATGAGACCTAGAAACCACTAGACAAGGCTGTGTGTCTAGGCACCCCTGAGAGCTGCTCCCACCGCACAGAGAGAACATCCTCAACAAAATAGTGAGCCTCCTGACTGGCTGTTGGAGGACTCGCTGGAAATATGGGCCGCAGAAGCAATATCACACACCAGCTTCCCAGACAGTGAGGTCACCGGCATTCACCCTATGGTAGGGGGCCTTCAACAGTGAACCAAAGAAATGAGAGGCCAAGATGAAGGTGAGGCCACCCCCAGTGTCAATATAGCTTAGTCCCTCTTCCAGCCATGTTGCCCAAGATCCTGATGACATGACTGATTGGGAGCACCATACAAGGACACCATTCTCACCACTCACAGCACATGTGGGACAAGACTCATAACCCAGGGGAGAGGCTCACACCACACTGCTCATACCACACAAAGACAGGGCTCATACTCTGTACACCTCAGTCTGAGAGTTCTAAAACACAACACCCTCTATTTCTTTTGACAGGAAAGATCACCCTTCCTAGGATCCTCCAGAATCCTGTCTCATTGCATATGTCTAGGCAAATACCGAGGGACTGGATCTCACACTCTCTACACTATCCCCATAGTTAGGGAGGGATTTCAGGATGGTTCTTGGCTCCCCCTGCCCATCTTTATCCTCCTAAGTCCTGAATTGAATGGAAGCATTCAGCTTTTTCAGCATCGGGGACTCTAAAAGGGAATATTCCACAGGGTCTAGATGAGGGACAACTTCCTGATGAGACCAGAGAAAAGGAAAGTTAAGTGTGAGCAGCTTCCAGCTCCCATCTCAGCAGCAGAGAGCAGAGTAAGACCTGACATTCCCCAGGAGGACCACCTCAGAGGTAAGCAGCCTCCTGGGTGGTTTCTGCTGTTGGTCTATTGTTGAGGTGACAGACAGGGAAATGTTTCTTTAGAGCAGTGGTCCTCAACCTTCCTAATGCTGTGGCGACCCTTCACTACAGTTCCTCATGTTGTGGTGATCCCCCCAACCATAAAGTGATTTTGTTGCTACTTCAGAACTGTAATTTTGCTACTGTTATGAATCATAATGGAAATAGCTGTGTTCTGATGGTGTTAGGCGAGCCCTGTGAAACGGTTGTTTGAACCCCAAAGGGGTCGCAACCCACAGGTTGAGAACTGCTGCTTTAGAATGCCCTGTCTAAAAGGCAGCTAAGGAGGAGCACCAGGGAATACATCCTATCTATGTTGGTGTCAAAGGAACAATGATCCAAAACAGAGTTTCCAGAGCCAGGAGTATGAACAGGCAGTGTGAGGTGGGACCCTGAGCTCCACAGGAAGAGGCAGGAAAGTAAACAGGCATCATGGGACAGGGCCCTGAACTCCTCAGAAAAGAAGCCCTGCATCTCCATTGTAGCTGAAGTTTTCCTGGTCCTGCCTGGCCCACGGGACAAATCTCTCCCACTCTCGTCCCCCAAGTAAACACACAGAGACGCTTATATTACTTATAAACGGTATGGCCGTGGCAGGCTGCTTGCTATCTGTTCTTATATCTTAAATTATCCCATTTCTATAAATCTATACCTTGCCATGTGCCTCGTGGCTTACATCATGCTTCTCCTTGTGGTGGCTCGCAGCCTGCTTCAGCCTTCCACCTCCCAGAATTCTCCTCCTCCTTGTCCCGCCTACATTATCCTTCCTACCTGACTACTGGCCAGTCAGCATTTTATTTATCAGTCATAGCAACATATATTTACAGCACACAGGACATCCCACAGCACTCCATAATAACTCCAGCAGCTGTCATGGGAAAACTGAACA
>CABHPH010144511.1:0-23163 GCA_902168325.1 Peromyscus nudipes
GTACTTGATGGAGACATCTCCAGGATAAAGGAAAAGAGCTAGCCAACAGCACTGAATGAGCTTTTCTGCAAGTGCTCCTCACAGAGCGAATCCTCAAAGCATATCTGTAAAGCCAGTTTATTAATCTTTGTAGGAAATCTGAGGTTCTGAGATTCAGATGAGTTGTCTGCAAGTAGTAGAGCAGGAATTTGAGATACAATTGATTAGGCTTTGAAATGGGGAGGGGGGAGTTGGCTAAGTAGCAAGAGTGAAAGGAAACTTAGGATAGGGCACCTATCATATTTGGTTAGATATTTCATGCCAGCCCTGTGCCAGGCACCAGGAGAAGCAGGAGTGAACAGTAGTTAACAAGCAGGCCCACGGTGCCACATGGGAGCTTGGCTTTCCATCTGCTGGAGTTCTCTACAAGGGTCTTCATATTCTCATTGTAATGTCCTTATCATAGCCGAAGCTCTTTATCGAGTAAAACCTATTAACTTCATTGTTTGATGAAAGAGCGGGGCTAGATGTTTAGAGAGGACAGGAGGGTAGGCTCTAAAATGGAGTTCCTTTAGCCTTCCCTGCTGAGGGGGAGGGCGAGGAGAATGGACAGGATGCGACAAAACAGGTGTCGTCGTCGTTGATATGCGTCACATTTTCCACTAAAATTTCCCCTGAACAGATTCTCTCACTTAGAAGGTATTTTGCAACTGATTTTGGGAGACAGACAGTATGGGGGAGGGTCAGCGAGGAAGGAAAGGGGAAGGAAGGAGCCTGTCTTGGTGGACCTGTGCTTAGAGCCCCTCTGGCCTCCCCAAGGACTCCGCCATACATACACACCCTTGTGTAAACAGAGTGACATTTGCTTATGCAGATCCTGAGGGTGAGACTGTCGTTTGTATTAAAGTTGAGGCCGTCATCTAGGTCGGACCACTTTGCAGAGCTGAGGCCTTAGGCTTTAATTAAAAGGGAGGTTTCAAAATTCAAGGTGAAAAAAAAACATGATTCTGGCAAAGGCCAAAAAAAAAAAAAGCTGGATTCATAGTTTTGAAACTAGAATATTTTGCTGACAAAGAAAAATGTATTTTTAAGCCTGAGTTCTAAAAACAAAGCAATCTTCCATCCCTGTCCTGTAGCTGGCCTGTTTCTGCCGACTACCCACTATGAGCACAAACACATTTTTGCACTTCCCAGGGCTCAGCCAGCTTTCGGAGAGGCTGGGAGCAAGTGCTCCTGGACTCCCGTCTCCCCAGCCTGTGCTGGGGACTGGGCTCTCCTGGCCCCCTGCCTGCCCCTCTCCTCTCTGCCCCAGGCTCCCTGCCTTTTGCCCACATCAAGCTGTGCTACCTGCTGCCAGGCAGGAGGACCAAGGAGAAGGAAAGGGTTCTATTCTTTCTGAAATCCGGGCGGTGGCCTCTAACAGAAAGGGCATCCAGAGCCCAGGGTAAACCAAGAACACCCGCAGAAACAGAAAAACTGAAGTTTGCTGACAGGAGAAGCTGATGGGGGAAACTCTCACACTAGATCGCTCCGAAGCTTCATTGAGGCACCCTTTTCCGTCTTGATTTATCTTTTAACCTGAAGAAGGGTTACTCGGTTGGAGAGGACCTTCAGTTATCGGGATATGGGGGAGGGGAGATCCTTTTGGTGAACACTGCTAGTTCTGTGACCCAGGGCATTGTGTACGAATTCAAATAATTTTGTTGTTTCCCAAAAGATGCTTCCCAGATGCAGCTTTTTCCCCCTCATTTTCTTTCATGTGGTAGCTTTTGACTAGCGATTTCATCTTTGAGTTACTTTCCAAAATAATTAGAAGGGTAAGTTCTCAGGACATCTACACAGGACAGATTGATTTATCCCACAGGAATGAAGGGTGTCATTTGGTGGGTATCTCTTTTGAAACCGACAATTAATGACAAAGTGAAGGGGTGTTGAAGGGGTCAAGGTCTCAATCTTTGATGGCATGAGAGGAGAATCTTAGAAACCTGAGGGGTGTGAGGAACCAGATGAAGAAGCAGAGGCTGCATGACGGACCCCAGGTCACACCCTGAGAAAGTGCCAGGTCTGGGTGTGCCCAGTTCTGTTCTCTCCCCACAGAGCATGCACCCTGCAATTCCCACATACATCTTTTTGTGCTGACATTGTAGGCACAGCTCTGCAGAGCCTGGCTGAGTCTGTGAATTGGCAGTCACTCACCTAGATCTCCCCACAGAGGTTTCTCTGAGCGAGTCAGAAGGTTTTACTTCCTAAGTGCAGACCTACCCTCCAGTCCCTGTCCTCCAGCCTGGCAGCGAGCCTTGCTTGATGAGGAGCACGCTGGATATTGCTCAGCTGTGACCTGCTTCCTGGGCCAGGGGCTAATGTGTGAGCAACACCCATGCTTCTGTCCTGAGGTACCCATATATCAACCAGGGCAGACACACCTGCCAATCAAATACTGGGAATGAATGTTTATAGCAGATGAAGACCACAGGGAAAATACAGGCTCATCTTCAGGGACACTGAGGCCGTTTTCTTTTGCTCTCAACACCTCATCTCCAAAGCGCTCAGCCACACTCAACTCTGAACAAGACTGCAGATAGACAAACGTGCCAAATCTTTTATTCTTGACTAACTGCTTTATAGCACCACCTATACCACTGCTCTCTCCTGGCTGTTAGACACACCCTCTCTAGATCCAACTATTCTTATTGAAAACCCACTGTGCACCAAAATTAAGGTTTTTTTTCTCTCCGAGGCATTTAAAATTTAATGGAAATTCCCAATCCTAGCTCAGTGCTTGGAGCATTGCACGCTCTTGATAACTGAGTGAAGAACAAAAGACGGGAAGGATGGGAGAAGGTCGAGCTCCCACGAATGATGGGGTTCAGGCCTGAAAGGGCATGATAACTAGCCCCATGTCAAGGCAGACAAGCCATGTGTGTTCAGCCTGGTCCTAACTTCTCGAAATTTCCCAGGCCATCAGTGAAACCCCATGAAAAACTGATGCAGACACCTATAGTGTCTCTGAAATCCTTTTCCAGTAGAGTAGGCCTCCCTCTTCCCCAGACACCTCCTAATGGAAGATTCTTTGCATCCTGTTGTTTTGTCTAACCCTTGACTAGCAACACTGTCCTGGATTTCTACCACAACCTAAGCCTTCAAAAGCCACAAAGTGTTATTTCAGAAAGTTCCCTCTGGGCACCACACCCATCCTTGTTTCCCATCACCCTTTCCTATCACTCAGTTCACAGACAGTGATGGTCCCCTCTGTCCGCTATGAGTCCATAGTCGGTGGCCTACATACACATAGAATGTTAAACAGAGAATCCACAGTTACAAAGATGCTTACAGAATCCAGCTACATGCCTCCGTGGGAAGTCCTTCCCTGTTTTCCTCCTGAGGATTCTTACTGTGTGTCTCAATACTGTCTTTAACTGAGAGTTCCTAGAAAGAAGGCGTTCTGCCTCCGTCACCCCAGAGCTCTGCTTATGCCTTGTACAGTGTTGTGTGTACAACAGTTGCCCTATGACATCTCTTCACACTCGGAGAATCCAGCCAGCCAGTCGATTGTCTGTGTGGTGTCTGTTGTTTTCCCCAGAAGTTAGAGGGATTTCTCACGGCTCTGCTTTTCCTTGGCTGGGGAACCTTCTGTGTTTCACACCAATTACTTCACCATCTGTGCAGCACACGGACTCCTGAGTTTGTTCCCATTATATGGGAAACCTTGTCTTCCACCAATGGTCATTAAAGTCCATTTGGCCTCCCTGTGGCTCTTCCTCAGTGTCCAGGGGGCAACGTTTATTTTCCTTGTTGCCACTTGAGAACCATAGAGGATTCTTGATGTCATCCTCCCGCCTTTTGTTTTTTGGGTTTGTTGTTGTTGTTGTTGTTTGTTTGTTTGTGTGTTTGTTTGTTTTTTGGGGTTTTGGTTTTGATTTTTTTTTCTGAGACAGGGTTTCCTTGTATATTCCTGGTTGTCCTGGAACTAGCTCTGCAGGCTGACCTTGAACTCAGATATCCACCTGCCTCTGCCTCCCAAGTGCTGGGGTCAAAGGCGTGTGCCGCCATCACACGGCTGTGTCATTCCCTTTTAAAACAATACATCTGCATGTGTTTATTTGGTGTGTGTGTGTGTGTGTGTGTGTGTGTGTGTGTGCGTGCAGACACAGGTGTGCCACAGAACTCATGTAGAGGTAACAAGACAACTTTCTCATCTTCCACCTTCTTGAGTCAGGGTCTCTCTTGTCTCTGGTGCTGTTACATATTCCCGACAACTGTCCTGTGTCCACCTCTATAAATATGAGCCACTTCATCTGCCCTTTTTCTAGATGTGTTACAGAGATCTCACTCAAGCTGTCAGATGTACATGGCTTGTGTTTTTACCCATTGAGCTATTTCTCCAGCCCCGGTCCTTTTGAAGTACTTCCCTGTTTCTGGACAGAATGTTTGGGCATTCTGCTTGGACCGCTATGTCCATAGTTTCTAGTCATTGTGCTGATTCTGTGGGAGAAAGCAAGATCTGTTAGTTAGAACTCGAACCTATGATGACTTCTGTGTCCCTGCTTGTAAAAGGACACTGGTGCCAGCTGCAGCTCTTCTCTGAGGTCAAAGTGAAGGTGAAGTAATAAATAAGGTAGTCAATCCAAGGAACAAGTCTTTATGTGAACCCTGAGGACCCATCCCTGAGTCAAAGGCTGCCCTGCACGGCAGAATGTGCAGAATTAGCTGATAATGAGCATTGCATTATCCAGGGTTACCTGAGCTTTGTGGTTTGGGTAAAGGAAAGACATGGAGAAATAGCTTCAGGGAAAAGCAAGCTTGGGCCAGGGAGATGGCTCAGTGAGGAAGGCACTTGCAGCACAAGAATGAGGACCTGAGTTCGAGTCCCCAGAACCTATATAAAGGCAGGTGAGGTAGCACACATGTGTAATCCCGAGGTTCCCTCCTCTCTCTGCTCCTCAGCTCTTGGATTATAGGTAAATGCCACCATGCCTGCTTTTATCCGTGTGTGCTGGGGATGGCACTCACACGGGCACGGCGAGCCCTTTATCAGCTGAGCCATCTTCCCAACCCAGTGTAAGCCTTCTTCTTAATCTAGACCACTTGTTTGAAACGTTTGCATCTTCAATCCCAAATTCAAATACCATCTTCTCCATGAAGCCCAGGTTCTTCTCCAGGAATTCTTTTTATTCACTCCCTCATTTAACACATTTTTATCAAGCACCTACAAAATGCTAAGTCCTGTTCTCGGTGCTGGATATACAAGGTTGAGGAAGATACACATATCTTCTGCTCAGCCATATTATACAGTTCTGGGAGATAAATAAGCTAATAAAGAGATGCATATAAAAATTTGGAGCTAATTTGAAAGCAATTGAGCAAGATACTGAGTCAGAATGATGGTCTCCTGTCCATGGTAGGATATGAAGGAAGCCTCTGTCCTGCAAACACCTCGAGAGAAACACAGAATAAGGCCCATAGGAAGAACTGCAAGAGGAAGCTGCAGCAGCTGCAGCAGGCACCTTGCAGCAAAGCAAACCTGGGGTGTGCATTTCATATGAACTTCAGGAGAAGCTCAGGTCACTAGCACATTCCTTTTGACAGAGAAAGTCTGGAATGATTGACTGACCAAGCTTAAACATTGAATTTATCCAAGATTTAGTAACATTTTTAATGTCTTACATTTTCCTTAGATCATCACTGTCTAGTGTGTGTTTAGGAGAATACATCCTGAACAGAACTGTACAAAATCCAGTTATAACACATACACACACACACACACACACACACACACAGGAATCTATGAAGATGCGTGCATGTATATTCATACATACATATATAATATAGATGTTGTCACGTCTCAGCAACGTAAATAAACGAGTTTAGAAATTCCATTTCATTAATCTCTGACTACAACCACACCCCCACCCCTTTCCTATGGAACACACATTACTACCAGTCGAGACAGTGGAGTCCTGTAGAACTTGATTTAGACTATGATCCTCAAATTCTTTTATTTTTCTATTACATGAATGCTTAAGTGTTACTAGACTCTAACAGTTTTACAAGTAAAATCTAGACACTAGTCAGTATCTAAGAACACAGATTTCCACCCTTCCCTTTACCCAGTTACTGTCTTTTCCACAGTCCCACCCTGGCTCATTCTAATCTAATGATCTTCACATTGCTAACCAAGCTGCCTCTTGGGATATTTCATCATGTTAGGACTGGGAGTTAAAATATCAAGGGGTGGCTTTATACAGTTTGCAATAAACAAATGTTTATCAAAGAACAGGGTTCAGATGCCCAGAGAGATCTCAACGGTAATATGCCTGTGCTCTGTGGATGAACTACAGCGCAGTGGCACTCCCTCTGGGAGCAAGGATTTATGCAATTATTGTTCTTGGCTGGGTATTTTGGGTCTCTTCCTCCTGTGTACTCGGCAAACTGTCCTGTGCTGTGTGACTGAACAGAGCCTTAAGACTGGGAAGTTGCCGCATCAATCTGTGCGTTGGTCTTTGCTCCCTGACTGAAGAACTAAAGCATTTGTTCTCTGGTTTCCAGCCACCAGGAGATAGAGATACATGCTTCAGCAGCAAAGCTAAACTTGCAAGCAGCTATCCAATCGAGTTCTGTCTTAATATCTTGTGTAATGTGCCTTTGCTTCTAATGCGTGTGTGTACAAGAGAGGGCAGTCAAACAGGATTCCTGGACCTTTAGACAAGTTTAGCCAAAGATTCTGTAGCCACTGGTGATTTAAAAAGAGAAAAAAGCGATGATTCTTACATTATTATGGGTGTGTCATTTAGCTTTACAGGTTTAAAAGCAACAGAGAAAGTGCAAAGCCAATTTTTTTTTCCTTGAGACATTAGTTGCTGTGAAGAAAAACAAGCCAGAGTTTTGTTTGTGGACAGAGATATCCCAGCATGCAGCTGGCAACTGGGCAGGCAGTGAGCCCTGGAACCAGCCCAGGTACCTCGGCTCCTTGCAACAGCAGGAACAACCCAGCTGATGCTGGGCTCTGATTGAATTTCCAGAATCAGATTTGGAATTATCTGCTCAGTTTTCATTCACCCACGACCGTACTTTGTGTTGAGGGCTACAGTCCTCTGGGCTGGGAATGGAGGTGGAAGATAGCCCCTTGGTGCTGGGAAATACCACAGAAGCTGTTTATCGGGTGAAACTGGCAACAGCAGCATAGACGCTTCAATTCAGGGCAGACAAAATGCTGGAGGCTTACAGCTGGGCTTCTTAGGTCAATGTCTAACTCGAATTTATGTGATTCAACATTCTCAGGAATCCTGATATGGAACTCTTTGCTCACTGACAAAATAGAAAAGGGGTCACATTAGACCCCAAATCTTCAGGCTACCACTCTTTGCAGCCTTGTCATAGACACCTAAAATCTTCTCCTGTGCTCACTTGGGTTTCTCACCACCACTGCCATTGTGACCAGCCAAGTGACCCAAGCAATCCCAGGGACATGAGTGAGGGTGATGACTGTGTTCTCTGCCGGTGCTGTCCTGTGAGTGCTTAAGATGAGTGAATGCGCCACCACTCCTCACGCGAGAGGACCGAAGCCCTCCTAGTGCCTTGGTGTACCTTCCTTCTTCTGCAGCCATACGGTGCACACACAGCTGCTCTACCACACGTCTGTGTGCTTCCTTAGCAGATGTGTCATGCTACAGGGCTTCAACCACCTTTTCGGTGACAGATTTGCTGTTTCTTACCTGTTTACTACATGTGCACCATCTCAGAGAAATAGCTACATTTTCCACAAAATTCTTCAGACAAGCATAATATTGTTTTAAAGCAAAGAGAAAAAAATGCTATGCTGGTTCACTTGAGGTGCTTTCTGTTGGTTTGTTGTTATTGTTGTTGTTGTTGTTGTTTTGGTTGGGAGGGTTACTCATTTGGTTTGGAATTTTGTTCTTGTTTCTTCGCAGATTTCCTGTGCCATTTTCATATATATTTAGTTTTGGTGGAGCCTCCTTCTACTCCCTCCTGGTATGTTGTGGGATATATGATCACACTGTGACACTCTGAGACTGTTAAATAAAGTTTACCTTGAATCAAGGGGCAGAGAGAACAACTGGCTGACCAGAATTAGCCATAGAAAAGCCAGCAATTTGAACAGAGGAGACACAGAGGAAGGAAAGGGAGGGGACTTGGGTTTGGCACTTGGTTTTGGTTTGGGGTCCAGTGAAGGTGGTGTCTCTGGCCAAAAACCAAGGTCAGCTGGTTGCTTCTCAGCTTCTCTGATCTAGCAGGTTTTCACCCCCACATCTGACTTCTGAGTCTTTGTTGGTGAACAGAATGATAGAGATTTGTTTTAAACCTACATATAATGGCTGGCTGCGGCAGAGCTAGACCACAGGACCTTCTGCAGCCTGAGTGGCCCACAGGTTGTTGACTGTGTGCCGTGTAGTCGTGGACAATTATTAAAATATCAATACAGTCATGTGCAGCCACTAAAGTGACAGAAAAACATCACTGGCATGTTTGTGTTTCAAGACAGGGTCTCACTCAGTAGTCCAGGCTAGCCTGGAATTTGTGACTCTCCTGTTTCAGCAGCACGGATTTTGGATCCCAAGGGCATATCACCATGCAACCTGATTCATTATCGTATTCAGATCGTTCATTTTTCTGATGGTTCCTTGTGCTTCACACACATTACACAACTATTTCCACATTCAGACCATCCCTATGACAGCTAAGGAATGTGCATTTTAAACATTAGTTCAAAGATTGCAAAACGGCAGACCAGAGAGGCCGTGAAACCTACTCATAGTCACAGTTGGAGCCAGGACTTCAACACGGTGAGGCAAGCCCATTACTGCTGAGCTGCTTCCCCGGCCTACCCGGGTGTTCTGATGCCAGTTTGCATCTCTCCCTTGCATTTCTCTGTTGGGTTTCAGGACGAATGAAACCCCCCCCTGCTCTCTTGAGTAAAGAAAGATTTCCTCAATGAAAACATGGAGTCTGTGAGGGCTCCACGTTGAGAACACAAACACTGGAGAGAATAGGGATTGGGGGCATCGTCTTCTATTCTTAGCTGAAGTTGCTTCTACAAGGACATCCATAGCTTTTCCCCATTGACTTCAGCCCATGCAGAGCTGTGAGCCACCCTGATGCCAGGGATAGACCGAGTCTTCTGATCTTCCGTAGAATCCACACCCGCCACGGAAGGACTTCATTCGCTTCAGCAAAGGACACTGTTCCAAAAGGAGGTAGTGAGCATGCCCAAAACACGTTGTTAAACTTTGAATTATTTACACTTGCAACAGGACTCTGCCAGCCTGCTTCTGTTTCCACACCCAGCAGTGGTGGAAGCTTACGTGTTCTTGACCTCCCTGTTCTTAAACTGTATGTCTTCTTGCTGGCTAACACAAGATTCTGAGACTCTTGTCAGGAAAACTCTTTTGATTATTTGGGACTTAAATTGACCAATGCTTCTTCTTCAAGGTGTGTGTCTTCATTCACGGCCTGAATCTGCTCCTAAAGCCAGATCCTGGCCACTGAGGATGGTTCAAACTATTCAAAAGGCAGATAATTCTTAGAATCTGGTTAACCAAATCTTTTAGGTACTCCGTAGTCCCTGTTGTGGCCCAGGGCAAACGTTAAACACGAACAAAAGGAACTGCCCTGTGATTAGCCCATGAGCTCCACTCACCAGACACTCTAGACCAAAAGTGACTGACAATTCAGAACAGTCCAAGTCCAGTGCTAGAGAATACCATCCACTGTGCCTTTAGGACAAGCCTTTACATCTTCTTATTATGCTTAAATCATTTTTAAATGTTTAAGTATCAAAAAATGATTCTGGTGGAAGGAATTCTGGGCACTGGTGAAGAGTTTGAGGGTTGTGTTTCTATTACTTTTTCTACTTGAATAAAGCCTTTTTGTGTTAAATGAGAAGAAATGCTAGTAAGGCAAGAAAATCAGTTGTAATTAAACAGGTCAATAAAAAAATTATTTGTCAGCATTTAAAACAGAAGAAAACACATACACATGCACACACACACACACACACACACACAAGTGAGTTCCAGGTATTTGAACAATTGCCCCAACTGCTGACTGTGTGGAGCACAGGGCAAATGGACGCTGCACTTCCTGGAGCCAGAGTGTTAGTCATCAGATGGAGGATAAACCCTGGCTTCCCAAGTGGTCATTGTGTTGTCCCAGAGCCAACACCACCACCCATCCCCTACCCCGAGGCTACCCTAAAGCAGTAGGGCATTTGGGGCCTTGAGCTATTTTACTGTAATTATTACACTAAGAGTTCATAAATGCATTTAGCAAAGTAGATTAAGTGATTACACTTAGTCTCGGCTAAGAAAAAGTTAATAAGGAATATTGTTCTTCCCTAAAGAGATGAAAATGCAAGGGAGGGTCAACCGCAGGGGGCACAGGGCTAAGAACAAGGAGGAAGCAAAGACCTGCCTTAAACCCTTTGCGAAGGGTTTTCTGTTCTTCTGCTTAACAAATGCAGCCTTCATCATCTTTGATTCTGGGAACAGTGTCAAGCCTAAGAAACAATTGGAAACTTGCCGGGCTCTAGCCCATCCCCTGCTGGTGATTCTAACTGGATCCAAACTAAAGATCTCCCTCCCAAGTGCTCTAAATAACACCCATGATAAGAGCTGGGACTCAGCCAGCAAAACCTGGAGGCTGACACAGCCCTCTGTCACCAGGGTTTCTAAGAGGTGCCCCAGGGCATCCTGGCCAGCTAACTCTACTAGGACTTAGCTCTACCCCCAACTACTTTCTCTCCCTATGCACCATCCAAAACAGAATTGCATAGTCACAATCCCCTGCGGCCCATGTTTTCAAAACCCCTTCTTGAGCACTGACCGGGTTCAAGATCATGTACTTATAATCCCTGTCTTCAAGGAGCTCTTCTGAAAGATTCCTGGAAGGGCAGCTATTACCAAACATTCTCTCTGTCACCCTCCTGCTGGACATGTCGGCCGGCAGCACAGTGGAGCAAGAGGGCATGTTTCTCCATGGTCTCAAACTTACACCCTGCAGATGATAAGCCATGCAGAAATCACTGCAGTGTAAGATTGTACAGAGGAAGCGTTACAGAAGTGGTATCAGATAGAACTGCCCTCAGAACAGGTGGGAATGGAAAGGTTTGAATAAGAAAACCGAACAGCAGACAACTCAGGCTACAATGATAGTCCTTGCCAGTTGAAGAAAGTGCTGGTACAATACATCTTCATTTTTATCTTTAGAACTAGAATGTACTTGTGGATAATTTAGGGGCATTCCCTTGCTTTTAAAATTGCTATCATTTATATACTATGAAGTTCACCTTTTGAGAATATTGTTTCCCAAGTATTGTTTCTACCTGTACAAACATGCAGCTAGAGACAGAATCTAGTAAGAGACCTTTCTCACCACCCAGTACGTTCCCAGGTTCCTAGGAAGTCATGTGACCTCAGCCACTGGCCAGTAGACAGTACTATAGTATTGTGTAGGGCTGTGCACAGTGGAATCAGGGTGTGTATCCTGCTTCCGTCACTACACAGGGCCTGTGGGGTTCACTCCTGTGGTTGTGCACACCAGTGGTTTCGCGCCTTTTGCTATGGAGATATTCTACTCTGAGAGTATGGTGTATCATTCATTAATTCAGCAGCTAGACGATGCTTTACTTGTTTTCCAATTTGAGCTTTGTGGAAACAAATTTTTGTTTCACTTGAGTAAATACCTAAATACCTAAGGGTGGGGCTGGTGACTCATATAGTAATTATACACGTAACCCTATAGAAAGTTCCAGACTTCCAAAGTTGCACCATTTCATTTTCCTATCTACTTGCTTGAACAGTCCAGGTAGCCTTTATTATTGGAGGATTTGGAGACATGGTCTCACTGGGATGGCCTGGGCTGACCTAGAGCTCAGAATCCTCCTGCCTCAGCCTCTAAGTACCAGTATTAGAGGTGAACATCACCACTGCCAACTCCAGATGTTCTTAATCTGCGGGAATGTAACATTTCTCCGCCGTAGCATACTGATGTGCAAAGATCTGAGTTACTTAAGATGGAAACTGCTGTCAAAGCCTTGTCTGTGCTCAAAGCATTCATTTTACTTAGTGAAAATTTCTGTAATTTTCCTAAGTTATATATTCTGAGAAAAATCACTAAGAACCATTTTGGTTATCAAATATATTAAGGAATGGTCATTCCTTTCAAACACCCACCCTGACAAATGGATGGTACTCACATGGCCCACAGTGAAGACACTGGTATCATATTTTTTTCTGTTGCATAGCTTTCAAAATAGTAATAAGTAGTTTCACAGAAAGTGGTACATGCAAATACATACACAAGTGTGAATAGGGAAAATAACACCCATTTCATAGGTTCTTCAGAAGTGTCAGTGGGATGAGATATGAGAGATACAAGGTCATATCTTCAGCAGTTATTAAATATTAGTTGAAGAGAGAGAAAAAGGAAACATTACAAAATAGAATGTGGAAGAAAAGGCAGGATGGTGATAACGGCATCATTGTTGAACACTGATATGTTTTTTGCATAGATCATCTTGCTAAGTACTCATGATAACCTCAGGCCATACCAATGACACTATTGTTCCCATGCCACAGAAAGCATCAGATCCAGAACAAAACCCCAGAGTGGGATTATTCTTCATCTCTGATTGCCTCTGCTCCCCAAACTTACAGTACTGTGGGGTTCAGAAGAAGGGTGGACAGAGTGTGTGATAGACCTCTATTGTTGACCCTTTTAGGACATAAATGAGTGTTAAGGTCATTCAAAGATATCTATGATGCTTCTGACACCATTACCTTTGGCCTCAAGTGCCCTCGGGTCCTGCTTTGTACTTGCATCCCAGCCTCAATGAGGATTTTGTGGGGGCATTTCCACTCGGCTCTCCGTCTAATCAACTGCTTCACCTGCACACAGAACCACACCCTATGGAGCACTCTGAAGACTGTGCATGTAGTCTTCTACCTACAGAGCTGGGGTGCTGAGCTTCTCCCAGGGTGGTTCTCTGTAGGGGTGCCTGACATAGATGGTTACACATTCTCTTCTTCCCTCGTGGACTGGTCTTTCCTTAGTCTCATATGATATTTATGACTCTATATCTGGAGTGCAGATTCCTTGCTATTATATTCATCTACTCATTTTTTCTCAAAGATGAATCACATTAAATAAGTTACAGTGGCTTCCACTAAAAATGCTGGTAATAATAATTCCCCTTCTTACTCTAATCTCTTTAGGAGATATTAGGCTATCTTTGGACTTATTTCTTCTCTAAGAATCTTAGAGTGTTTAAAAATATTAATAGCAAACCTTTTTTCAGAAACAGTTTGTAGTTCTGCCTGAACACACTCTACTTCCTCCCAGACACAAAGTGGGGTTCTTGTGTGTGTCCAAGTAGATGTGACTTAATTGTCTTCTTCCTTCTTTCTCTTCTGAGTTGGGGGGTGTTTCTCTGTAACACATCACTACATAGCCCAGGATGGCCTAGAACTCACAGTGACCTTTCTGTCTGCAGGGATGACCCGAGCTTGGGTCTTCCCTACAAGCTCATCTTTTACTCTGAAGTCTTTCATCCACACAGCCCCATTACCAGCCTCTAAGCTTCCACTGAAAATAGAAGGCAAGAGCTTTGAACCAGTTAGTGAGTAACAGCGGGAGTTTGCCATCCGCTGAGAAACTGGGACTGAGGATATGGGCAATGTGTGCTAACACAGTCCATTCTGAGAGTTGTTCTCGCATTCCATCCTTGACCTTTGTCTTCCAGCTGTAAGCTACATGCTCTGAATAATCCTCTATAGTATGCTCACAGGAAAGCATAGTTTTGTCTTAATTATGGCCCATTTTAGAAAAAAATTAGTCTCCCACATAGGCAAAGAGTCCACAGAAAGCAACACTAGAAATCTGGCTATTGTCCTTAGACCAGTAGAATTTTTCCAGTATAAAAATTCTCTTCGATCACGGTCCATCCCTACCAGGGGAATATTGCTGCACAAACAAGATGAGAAACAGTTAAAAGGTAGTTTCCTGAAATGGTCTCATGTGGAACAAATTGAAAATCCACAGTCCTTCAACAGAGAAATTTTTTCATTACTTGATCTTTTAAAAAATTGTTTCACTCGTCACTTCCCTAGCAGATGTTACAAATTTCAGAAACAGACAAGGGCCTTTGGATTGAAATGAAAAATTGATCCACTTAAAAATGTAAAATTCAGTAAAAAAATTACTGGACAAACTATGCCCCTAGCTTTGAGGGTTTCTCTTCTGTTGTGTTCAGAGTCCATCAATCTTGTAAATACTACCCTCAATATGATGAATAACATCTTTATAACCTTTAAAAAATGGCCCATGTATTGGAGTCCATGGAAATGGAACGCTGATATGGGCAGGAGTGGAAGGCTGCTGCTAAGGAAGCGCTGTCCCCACAACGGCCGAGGCCATTTTTCCAATATGTCATTTTTGTAGTTTCCCCCTCTACATAAATTCTCTCTTTGTGCCTCCCTTCTTCATTCTAATTCTACTGCCTAGATTTAAAAAAAAATTCTGAGTATTGAATTTTTCTCTTTTAAAAGAAAAATATAATCCCTCAACTATATACTCATTTACTCATTTTATAAATATTTGAGTGTGGGTTATATTCTAAATACCTTGGTGACCACTGAGGATATGGGAGGCAAAAACCAGCCATGGGCTTTCCCGGAGACAAATACCCGAAGGGCAAAGGTATAAGAAATATCATGAGGGCAGGAAGTCAGCGGACACTGGTAGGGTACTAAACCTAACTTTGGGACTGGGTAGGCCTACCAGAGAAAGGGGTGTTTAAGCTAGACTTTGAAGGTAGCCACAGGATGGGCAGGAGCTGTGGGCTGTGCTGGTGGAGCCCCCGCACTCCTCCAGGCCAGCAGGTTGTCCCTGGAAGTTTCTTTCCGCCATCTTTCCTCCGCAGACCCGAAAATCTCCTTTAAGCCATATTTCTTTCATCCTCACCTCAGCTGTTCTGCGCCTTTGATAGCTGGACCTTCCGCTTTTATGATCTTCCCACGTCTTCTCAAGTCTGAACAACAGAGTGAGTTGGCGGTTTAATTAATCTGTCAGTTTCCTGAGGGAGGCAGATCCTTTCAATGTGATTCGGGCCTTGGTCTCAGCTGCCTCACTTTAGGGACCCAACTTTTCCTCTGCACCTTCCCAACCCCTCCCTGCTCAAGGCTTAACAGCCACACCCTGCTGGTGCTCGGCCTGCAAATATTAGTGACTTAGGAAGCAGCACAGCCTTGTGATCGTGGCCACCTGTGTACTCCGGGGCCTCTTGTGGGAGCTTTTAGGGTCAGTCTGCACATCCTTGACAGCCCATTGCAGTGGATTTCTGTTGCTTTGATAAACACTCTGACAAAGGAATTTAAGGAAGTTTGTTTTGCCTTGGAGTCCAAGGTGGAGAGGTCCAGGCAGCAGGGACCGGAAGCAGCTAGTCATTCCCCAGTCAAGAGCCACAGAGCAGGGAACACTGTGCTCAGGCTTACTATCTGCTTTTTATGCAGCTCAGGATCCCCAGCCTGGGGATGGCACCACCTGCAGTGGGCAGCTCTTCCCACCATAATCACCCCAGTCAAGATTATTCCCCACCAGCAGGCCCTAGATAATCCTTCACAGGTATGTCCAACTCATAGATGATTCTAGATCTCATCATGTTGACAACTGAGATTAACCATCACAGCCCCATAGACCCCCCTCTTCCACTGATGGGGGTGCCCATGTGTGTCCTGCTAAATTACTAGCATAATATGCCCTTTGAGGGCTGGTGCCTCAGGCTTGCCAATGGGACATCATGTCAGCCACTCTTACAGCTGCATCTTTGTGGGCTTGGATGAGTGGGCATATAAGTACAAATGGAAAACCATTCTTCAGGTGCCTCTAGACTACCTAAAGACAAAATACACTCATAGTGACCCCATCAGGAGGCAAAATCTGTCATCTGTAGCCAGCTCATCCCTCCCAAGTAGGGCCTACCTGGTCTGCCTTGTTGGCTGCAGACTGGGAGGGAAACATCGAAGGGAACCTGCCCCACAGGTATGGAGCAGCACTGAGTGGCCTCCCAAGTGCATTCTGGCATCCTCTGCAGGACGCTCAATCCTAGTCTGCCTGATTCTCAAGAACTCTCTACTTCACCAAGTGAAATGCAGCTCGACCATCTCCCTGTCCTTTGCACAGTCTCTTGACTCCTTACCTGTGACGTGACGATTGTCTGGCTATAGTTGAATACAAAGAGACTATTACATTCCACTTTAAGGTTAAACATAATACTAACCAGCCTGGTCCTTCCACCCATGGCTTTAGACACTCTTCTTACCATCCCATGACCTCATTCAGTTAAGCCTTTCCTAATAGGCTAAAGCTTCTTCTGTGAGGCCCTGCCAACCTCACTGTAGATAACATTAGATACCCAGGCTAATTTCACACCTGAGCAAATAGGCACAGAGAGGTTAACTGATCTCTCTGAGGTCACACAGCTGCACTCCAACCCTTGGCCTTCTGGCTCTTCACTCTCGAGCTCTTTCCTTTGCAGATATTCACAGGGACTTCCAACAGGCAAGGGACAGTGAGGGTGAAATAAAATCCGACAACTGTCACGTTCGCCGACAGGGCCAAGTGACTCTTGTCAAATCAGGTCCCCCTCATCCTCTGCTACCCCGCCCCATTGAGGGAAAAAGCTAAATCCTTCTAGAACTCCTGCTCTCTGCACCTTAATCCCGAGGTGCCATCTGTTCTGTCTCTGGACACAGACACACATGGCCCATTTAACTGCAGTGACAGGGTCAGAGTGACGTAGGAAACAAGGACACTTCCCCTCACGGTCACAGGCAGCCAGGGCTTCAGACAGATCCAGTACAGGGGCTTGAGATGGAGACCACCAGGACAGACACCCAGGAGGAGGGACAATTTGGTCAGGAAAATGAAATGTAAGAGCTTCTTCAAGGTGTCCTGAGCCATAGATGAATAGAGTGGATGGGAAACTGGAGTCATGACTGCTCTCCCAGCAGGCGTGGGCACACTGGGCAGGTTATTTCTGGAACAACATAGCTCAATGGTAGAGCATTCGTCTCAAATGGGCAAAGCCCTAGGAGTAATCCCCAGCACCGCAAGAATCCGAGGCACAGAAGTCTGGTCACTTTTCTGGCTGACATTTAAACCCTGGAAAGTGGTTCCACGGTAAATCCGTGCATCATGGCTTTCAAGAGTTCATCCACTTAGTTTTAGTGCTGGTGTCTCATCTCCTGAGTGTGCTCTGCAGAGCATCAGCACTTACATCCCAGGGGAGCTTGTCAAACAATCAGTGGTGTGGGCACCAGCCGCTCTGTTCACCAAAACCCATCAGATAAGACTCTGCCTTATAACAAGATGGCCAACTGTTTCATGTGCACATTAAAGATTGAGGAGCAAAGACCGACAGAGCCCAGAGCAAGAGAAATTGGCTCTACGATAGACAATTTTAATATGGAGAAGGAGACCTTTATAAATCTGAGTCATATAGTCCTGATAAGGAAGACAAGGAGGCATCATAACACATGGAAGACTCCAGAGTCTGGGCCAGAGAAAGGAGGATCAAATGGAAGGTACAGGGTCGTGAGGACAGGGAAGGGGGTACTGAGGCATGACTTGCTTTTTACCCACTTGTGCTTGGGGAAGTCTTTCTGAACTTAGCTGGCCTTTGTCAGGGTTTGGCAGTGAAGTGAATTCAAGGAGAATGTTGTCTGTGCTCAGTCTGTGCTAATCTTACCATTCTGAGTTTCAAGCCGTCTCCTCCTTCGGGGGTTTATCAACTCATCCCTCCAAGCCTAGCTATGGACAGAACAGATCTGTTCACTAGAGAATATTCCATGGCATAGAACTTTATAAAGAACCAGGTGACTTCTATGCTCCTTTGCCACAAATATGGAGAGAAATTTACAGTCTAGCAACTTGACTGCTCTTTTTTCCCATTTATTTGTGGGTGGGTTTGGGGGAGGGAGGCTGTAGACAAATTTTTCTTTGAGCCACCAGCTCACAAAAAATGACACAGAAACTTATTATTAATTATGAAAGCTTGGCCTTTGTTTAGATTTGTTTCAAACTAGCTCTAACCTCTTCCTGCCCAGCTATTGACCATTCAGCTCTTTATTAAACCAATCAGAATGTGCCTTGGCAAAGGCACATATTCACAGTGTACAAAAAGATTATTCCACAGCAGGGCTGTAGATGTGGAAGTTTAAAGGCAGCTCACAGGAGTTAGTTCTCTCCTTCCACTGTGTAGGATCCCAGGATCAAACTCACCTCATTAAGCTTGGCAATAAGCACTCTTATTCTGAGCCATATCACCAGCCCTGGACTGTCCTCTTAAACAAAAGTTTACTCTTAAGATGAACCAATGTTACAATCAAATGTTTCAGGAGTCACATCTTCCAAATGTGACCCATGCCTCCAGCTAGACTGTCTCCAGTAGCTTATCAACCCAGCGTCTGTTTTTACATATGTTATCATTAGCACTTGGCTGCTGAAGTAAGTGTAATGAGGACATAGCAAGTTATGTTACCTTAGCCCAGAGAAAATCTGATATGCCAAGAGCTGCTTCAAAAGCGAGTGGATTCTCCCCATAGCATGTTGCATATGTGGCTCGAACTATTCAATAGAAAACGTGTCTGTGATTGTTGGGGTTCACTGAACAGACACTTCTACCCAGAAAGGCTCCCACTGAACCCCTTGTCGCTAGGCATTACCAGGCGAATCTGGGGGTCCTATGGTCAACACAGTTTCTATGAGAAGAGTGTTAGCCGAGACCACACCAGCATAAGTGTGACTTCACTAGTCACACTTACTAATATTACTAGCTGTATTATCAAAAATGTATGTGAGTGATATAACATACAAAATTGTATATATTATAAAGCAGATAAAATAAGGGTAACAATTTATATCACTAAAATACTTTCCACTTCCTCTTAGTTACTGTCATAAGCCCTTGAAGCTACCTCATGTCTTAAAAACGAACAACACCCTTCCACATTTGGTCGTCTTTCCTCATTTTTCTATATTACTTTTCACGGGTACTTTTAAAAATTTTTACCCCAGACTCCGTCTTCCCCCACACTTCCCTTTTCATTTTATCTCAGCCCTATTGCAAACATGGTTTTGTCTCCAATCTGACAAAAAGGCTCCTGCTAAAGCCAGGGCATTGATCTCAAAGTTCATTTCCCATCTGTTGTCTTCCTCTATCCTTAAGCAGCGCTGACTCCATCCACCTCCATCTTCTGATGACCTTCCCCATGGATGTTCAGGGACTCTGTCTGGACCCTTTTGGCTGGTCTCTTCTGTATCTACCAGACTTAAGCAATGGGTAATATTAGGTGATAGAGAAGGACAGAATGCAGGCAGAACAACGGAGGAGTGAAAGAGGTTATAAAGCTAATTGTTTCCCTAGTTTCAACTCTGTAACAGTGTTCTTTTGTGCTGAGTGTGTGTGGAAAAATGCAGTGGACAGTGAAAGAGTAAACCCTAAGCAAAGCCCCATGACACAGCTTTCAGACTGCTCAACCAGCTAGAGTGTCCTTTCCGAGCAGCTCATCGGTCTAAGCCTCTTCTGTGCAGCTCAGCTTGTCTGAGGATCTTTGAGCAGTTCTTATACACATGCTTATAGCTGCTTGAGAGGGAGGGGCCTAGTGAATCTGTTCAGCTTCAGGGACTTCCCGCTGCTATTTTGAGTGTTCACTTTCTACGCTGAACGACCTTCCATGCAAGATAGAGCCATTCACCTCCCCTTAGAACATCCTGTTGTTTCTCTTCGCTTTTTAACGTCCAGTGTTTTAATGAACTTCCCTCTAAGATGGAAGGTTTTAATCCCCCAGGAAACTGCTACACAAAAAGTGATCCTTGCCAGGTTTTTTGCCTCACACCCACAATCAGGGCATTAGTTAGTCACTATTTAGCCTCTGAATCTGGATGAAATCCAGTCACTTTCCAAGGTCACCTCTTTGACCCAAATGACCCATGTGCTTTCCCACCCCTATACAATGATATGGTCACATCAGCTGACAGGGCAATCTTTAAAATGTAAATAGACCAGATCACACTCTGCTCAAAATCCTCTAATAGCTTTTCTCATTGTTCAAGTTAAAAGCTGAACTCTGACAACCACCTATAAGGTTTTTCCATCCTTCTCCAAATCTCTCCACCGAGCATCTCTTCCTTCTCTGTTCCTCCTCCTTTTCTCTGTTTCCTACCAATCCTCCTTCTCCTCTTCCTTCCCTCCTCCCCTCCCCACACCCAGCTTTCATCTTGTAGTCGGTCTCTTTCCTGCACTGCACTTTTTGGTCTCTGTTCTTTCCCCATGTACTGGTCACCTCCCCACTGCATGCCTGCAGACAGTGTCTGCTCTCATGTCGGCAGTCTTTGTGGAGCCAATCTTCATGGAAAAGCTGGACTGTATATTATCGAATCAAATGGTTTATCTACTCAGGTATAGGCAGAGGCCCAATTTCAAGTGTGATATGTGCCCCCTCACTATGGTCAGTCTGTTTTAAATAAAGATTATGCTTTGGAAAAAAGGACTCCAGAAGAAACCTAATGATGTGTTTAAAGATAGTTTCAAATACCTCTTTGGAAGTATCTTCCTTAGGTACCAAGAGTTAAGATACTAGAAGCCACAAACTTATGATCTCACATGCATACCTCACCTGAAATTACATCCTTTCCTTCACACTGTCATGACTGATGAATTAAGCAATGATAGTCATCATAAAGCACTTCCTATGCACACAAAACCTGTGTAGTCACGGTCACAGACCCCATCTCCCCAGTGAGAAGATCTGAAGCTGTAGGGCTGAGCTGTCCAGAATTTAAACCCAGGTTAAATGCAATCCACAGTCTTTTTGTTCATTTGGTTTTTGTTGTTGTTGTTGTTGTTTGTTTGTTTGTTTGTTTGTTTGTTTTTCGAGACAGGGTTTTTCTATGTAGCCCCGACTGTCCTGGAACTGGCTTTGTAGACCAGGCTAGCCTCAAATTCACAGAGATCTGTCTGCCTCTGCCTCCTAAGTGCTGGGATTATAGGCATGCACCACCACACCTGGCTTGCAGTCCACATTTTTAACACCTATGCGAGGATGCTGCAGATTCTTCACCAAAAAAAAAAAATGATTTTTTTTAATTTTGTGTGTATGTGCATGTGTGTGGGGCACCTTTCGAGGCCAGAAGAGAATCATCAGATTCCCTGGAACTGAGTTACAGGTGCTTGTGAGTTGCTATACTTGCATGTGGGGAACCAAACTTAGTCCTCTGGAAGAGCAACAAATGCTCTTTTCCTTGTTGTTTTCATTGTTGATTTTCTTATTCTGTTTTATTTTGGAGACAGAGTCTTACTATGTGGCTCTAGCTGGCCTTGAACTCACAAAGATCTGCCCACCCTTCCCTCCTAAGTGCTTTTAACAGCTGAGTCATCTTTTCGTCCCTGTTCCCCAGCTCCTTGGTCACTTATTTTTGGGTCACTTTGGTGTGTCTTCCTGGTTGTACGAAGTATTCACAGGCCCTCACTGATGGTTCCAGAACTTGCCTTTTCCCCGTGCTTTTTTTTACTGCCCTGTGCCCATCTCCGCTTATTGAACTGACCCAACAGAAAAGCCTGTCAGCCCCTTCATGATTGCATTTTCTCATGAAACTGTAATGAACAACCAGCTGGGGTAGTGTTTACAACATGCCTCTGTTCATTTTTGTGGATAACGTATCAATTAAAAGTCAGCGCTTGAGTTTGAGGTACAGCTCTGTTCTGCTGCAGGAGACCCCGGGTTCCGTCCCACTGTCACAAAAGAAACAGAAAGAGGGAAAAACTGTTTCGCTGCCGCCTGGACATTAAAGCATCACCTTACCTTTGCAGATGAAGAAACTAAGGTCCAGCAAAGCAAAGCAGCCACTCAGGGTTGCAGTAATCCAGTATGGAGGGCAGACTGTACCCATCTGCAGTCACTCAACATCATTGTTTCACATTTCTGTATTTCCAGTATGTACCTGTCATGTAGGTCTACCACTGATTCATAACTGGGACTTTGGCTGGATTCATTTTATATCTTCCATGACAGCTCTGGGCTCTGCCCAGCACAGGGCTGCCTGTGTTGGCATCTCTGACCTGATACTTGCTAACTAGGCGACTGAAGTAACATCCCAAGTACCACTTCTCTCAGCTGCACAAAGGGGCATTGACAGGGCCTCTCATAGACTCTATGAAGTTATGCGGTGGGATCATTTATAAGAGTCAATAGCAACTCTCTGTAAGTCCCCAACACATGACAGCTATTACTAGTGTTTATGGATTAACAGCTCAAGTGAACCAGTATTTGAATGCAAGATCTGCTTGCTAATGATTTAGAAATTGCTCTGATGCTCTGTGCTGGCTGCCCATCATTCCAGAGTCTCCATCATGGTTGATGGAGGTCTTTGTTTGAAGACTTTGACTTAAGCCACTGTTTGTGATTGTTCTTGCTATTTTAAAAACACCTGATGAGAGAAACTTACAGCAGGAAAGTGTCGTTTGGCTGGCAGTTTGAGTGTCAGGTCCATCGTTGCAGGCAAGGCATGACAGCAGCCTGGGCGGCACTGGGCATCTCACATCTGCAGTCAGGAAGCAGAGAAAGGTGGATGCTGGCGCTCAGCAACCTTTCTCCGTTCCACTTGTTCCAGAACTGGAAGGCATGAGATGGTGCTGCCCACATTCAGGGTGGGTCTTCTCTCAGTTAAACTTTCCTAGAGATACCCTCATGAACACACTCAGAAGTGTGTCACCATGTAATTCTAAATCTAGTCAAGTTGACGTGACGATTAACCATCACAGCCACCAAATATTACAACTTCGGGTTCTAATTGGAAAAAATTAAGGAGATTGGGTCAATCCAATTGTTGTTTTAAAGTACATTCATATGAAGCCAATCTGCCTTAACTAGAAAGGCACATTATTCCAGTTAGAACATGAAACGATAGCTGAACTGAGTCAAAATACCCAGACTAGATAGTTTTAAAATACCATTGTGACCATCTCAAACCCTAAACCCAGGCTCCTCTACTCTGCAGTTTTTCTTCACAGTTCCAAGATCACTCAGTTTTCTTCAGTTCCAAGGTCACTCAGTTTTTCTTCACAGTTCCAAGATCACTCAGTTTTCTTCAGTTCCAAGGTCACTCAGTTTT
>CABHPH010144511.1:23173-35811 GCA_902168325.1 Peromyscus nudipes
GTTCCAAGATCACTCAGTTTTCTTCAGTTCCAAGGTCACTCAGTTTTCTTCACAGTTCCAAGGTCACTGGTTTTAAAGGTGGATTCTGGGAAGCTCTGGTTGAAAGAGGTTTGCTTTCTGAAAGAGCTCTTCATCAGACTGCTTTGGTCTTCATGAGTCTTGTGGTCCCTGGTACTTGAGTTTCCAGTAATGAGGTGGTCCTTCTGTTTGATTTCTTCCTTTTTTAATGATATATTTTTTGATAACTTCTCATGTGAAACAATGTATTTAGATCATAACCACATCCCGTTCCTGTCCCAGACTGACACTACCTCCTAATACTCCTCCTCCTCCTTCTTCTGGGTAACCCACTGAGTTCAGTTAGTGCTCTGTGTATGTGCAAGAGTGTAGGGCCATCTAGGGCAGCATGAGCAACTTAGCAGAGGCCACAGCCCTGAAGAAAAGGGATGTTCCCTCCCTTAGCAGCCATCACCTGTCAAGGTGTCTTGAGGGTGGGTCCCATGAATGCCTCCACTATACGTGCTGGAACACTGACTGGCTTGACCTTGGACCAGTGTGGTCACATCACAGCTCTGTACTCAAGGGCCAAGTACATGACTGACAGTTTGCTATTTGGTGTCCTGCTTTAGCTTTTACACTGTGGGTGTATGTGTGAAAATCTACTTCATCTTCTGGAAATCTGTCACTACTTAATTCTAGTTTAATTTGTCAAGAGAACTGAATAGACATAAAGAATCCTTAGGGGTCACGTTCTTTCATTGTTAGATGCCACTGTTTATTGGAAAAGCAGTATGTTTCTCTTGCTCATTTTTGTTGTTGCCATTATTTCCATACTTTGTCCCTCATCCTTCAGAAATCCATGTCTTGTGATCAATCGTCTCCCCTCATTTCACCCCCAGCTCACCGGGAACATGGTCACATCAGTGGTATTTACGTGTTAAAAGTGAGGGGGGAAATTCTTCAAGTCCTCATAGTATGGCCTAGCAAGACAGATGAAGAGTGCCTAAGCCCAGGACCAGAAACACAGAAAGGAGACCAGGATGTCACTAGGACATTAAGTCACCTGAGGCCACTCACTATGACGTTTGCTGACCTTCCAACTCTACTGTCTTGTGAAATACAATACTTGAAAGAGGATTCCTGAAAATGAATTGATTACTTTTAAGCACGATGCTTTAACAGCCTACTGACTGTTTCCAGACAGAAATGTTACTGGGGTAGCCATGTCCTCCAACCTCACGACTGAAGTCTATCAGCTCAGCAGTGGTAGGTAAAGAGAACAGATTTCCAAGGTTGGAGGAAACACTGCTTAATTGATTTCTTCAACTGTGCTTGAGCATAACCTAGTAAACAGATGTGAAGTGAACGGCTTATTGTAGGGCTCCCTGTAACCATTCCCGGTCTGCCAGACTCAGAATCAGAGTCAGGACACTGTGCACAGAGCAACTGTACATGCCTGAAGCATTCAAAATGAGAACTGAGAGAAGGCTGCTTGAGCGTGCCTTCAGGCATGGCACAGTGGTGCTCACAGACAGGAAATCTGCCAGACTGCCTACGCTCAAGGAACACGTGCAGCCAGGAACAAGGAAGCACGGAATGATTAATCACTGTCAACCTTTGTTCTGGTTAAAGACTTGATTGTTGGACGAGGCTTGTAGTGAGGGACTGTTCTGTGTCTGTTGCTATGAGATTGCGTTCGTTCTGTGCTTCTCAATGGCTGGAAGCCGAGGTGCTCTTTTGTCAGAGTGGGGCTAACTTGAAAGTGCCTGCTAGGGGTGCAGGAGAGGCTTGGGAAGATCTGCTCCCAAGATCACATCCAAGAAAGGACAGTTAATCAAGCCTGAGGTTTGACTCCATTTTGACAAGAAATTTTTAACAAATTTTAGAAATATGACAATAAGTGAAATTGGTAATTTACAAAAGAACAGAAAAAGATATATTTCCAAAATATATATGAACAAACAACATGTATACACACACCTTTTTCAGATTCAGCAAGCTCATTAGTCAGAAATCAAATTGTCAACCAACGTCACTGTTCTTCCCATCATCTATCAATAAGACATTGTCCTATCATCTATCAATAAGACATTGAATTGTGATTCTTCAAGCCAAATTCTTCCTCACCAGGTCCCATAAGAGGCTGGTGTCTATCTTAACATTACCTCTCTCCCTTCTCTTCCCTTCCCTTCCCTTCCCTTCCCTCCCCTCCCCTCCTCTTCCCTCCTCTTCCCTTCCCCTCCCCTTGCCCTCCTTTTTTTTCTCTCTCTCTCTCTCTCTCTCTCTCTCTCTCTCTCTCTCTCTTTCTGTCTATGTTCCAAAACAGAGTTTGTCTGGGTATCCAGGGCTGTCCTGGAACTCTGTAGACCAGACTGGCCTCGAACTCACAGAGACTTCCTGTCTCTACCTCCCGAGTGCTGGGATTAAAGCAGTGTGCCACCACTGCCTGGATGATGTTTACTTAAAAGTTAAGGAAAAATAATTGTATCTATTCTATTGTTGATTAGTTGGCTTATAGACTTTTATATTGGCATTTTAAAATCTTCGTTTTACTACCAAGAAGCATTTTAAGGAAGGAAAACACAGTATTTTTAAATTCAAAAAGTCATTCTTCTGGGTTGAAGTGAATTTATAAAACCATGAAATTTTTATAAGAATTATTGCATCATTATTCTGAGAGATACACTTATGTGAAAGCATTGCTGTAGACTACCCAGAAGTGTGGGTGATACTTCCAGATGAAATCTGACAAAACAATCACTCCTTACTCCTCTTTCTCTCTCCCTCCCTCCCTCAACATACAGATCTGGTTACTGTTGTTTTTATATGTCTGTAAAATACAACTTATATTGTGTTTTATAACTTGATCATAATTGTTAGTGTGAAGGTGCCGCTCATCCCTTCCCATTAATCTACCTAAAGCGTGATTAGAGAAGTTGAGTAAGAGCTGTTTAGGCCTCCAAACCATCAAAATGCAGCCTCTGGGGTACTCCCTGTCTCTACCTGGTCCGCAGGTAACCACAAGCTCTTCTTTTAACGTCACACTAGATTCTAACCATCACAGTGGCCCAGAGTCATGTAGAGAGCAAACTGTCCGTCCCAGTGTCTCCCAGTAGTTTTACTCTAAATCCCCAACAGGAAAGATTCATTGTTGATTTAAATATCTAAATAGAATCCGTTTTCCTCAGAAAATATTCATCCCCTGTAAGCACTGCAGTTTTCATTATCTTGAGACTATATTCAAATACATATCCATAAGTAAAGAGAGGCAAGATAGGTTTTTCTCTGGTCATAATTAAATATTGATGTTACAGTGGGATAATATAATTAAGAAAACTATGCAGTGATAAGGGTACTGTAACCAGTTAAGACCTTATAGTTGGCAGAGGATAGATCACTCCTGATGCTACCTCTGTCCCTGCTCTTGCTCAGGGAATGGCTTCCCATAACAGGAGCTTCATAAATCTTGGTAGGCCTGACTGATTTCCTATCCTTGGCCATAGATATTTACATGAAGGAGCTTGACCATTGTGTAACGCTGGGCCTTGAGCACGTGGCCTTGACCACTATTTTGAAGCAGCTTACCTAAAATCTTTAGGAGAGTTGGAAAATGTATCAAAATAAATCACTTTATACAGAACACTGTGAGCTATTATTTGCATTTAAATGGAAACACTACATCCTTCCTTTCCTGTGACAAATGCCCATTGGTAAATGACCCCACTCCTGACTTCCCTAAGAAGTAACTGTATCTATCAAAGTCCATGATTCCCTCTAGCCTGTGAACACTCGTGGGCTTGTAAGTGGAACAGCTGTTTCTGTTAATATTAAAGTTGACTGGTAAATGTATTCCCCACATACCAACAGCCTCTTTGAATTTTATGAATAATAGATATAGTAGAATTGGTAAAATCACCTAACTTATCCAGAAGAGTAGTGTTTTCCCCAGGCAAACAGTGACCATCCATCCCTCTATCTCTTATGAGCCAGACAAGCTAAAATCTAAGGATGTGATAAAGCATTGAGATTAACTGCATCTTGATTACCGAGGGGGAAAAAATGATGAATCCAGCTGCCAGAAAGTTGGTGACAGCAGAGAGCAAGGAAACTGTGTGGAATGTTCATCCTGAGCCAGGAGGTGAGGGGCAGCAATGGCACCTCGCTGTGGAAGGACTGCATCCTCCACAGGCCCGCCATTGTCACATTTGGTGGCATTTACTTACCCGAAACCAACCGAATTGCTCTTCCTAACACTGTGAGGCTAAGAAGTCACATTATCACCTTGTCTAACAGTGTTGTTTTGTATCAACTCAGCTCCAAACACATAGATTTAGTTAGCTCTCAAAATGTTCACATGCCACATTTTAAACAGAGTGCTAAAGCTGTCCTGATACCTTGAAAACGGCAACATTTACAAATGATGCTGATACCCAGTGGTGTAGATGAAGCTGTTTCTACAAGACAAAAGTGGAAGTGAGTACCGTGGGAGAATCAGATGAACACGATGAACCTCGGCTAAAAATCTAGTAAGCAAATCAGGCCCTCGGGTGAGACAATCCAGCTGTGTCTTGCTGATGCCAAAACAACCACAGTAGCTGATGAAGTTTTTAAACATTCTTTTCAAACCAACTTTTTTTGGTAATATGCATGTACAGTAATAGTTGAGATTAAGCTCCATGTTGTTCAATGATATGGCGTTTCACATGCTTGGCCCAGGCTCTGCTGATCTTATGGGAAAGTTGTTTTTAATTTTTTGTTTTGTTTCTGTCTCGGGATAGCTGAATAGCAATAGTTTTAAACTCTAAAAGGATCCAATTGGCTCAAATTTAGTCATAGTTTTGATTTAAAGGTTAACTGTATACTAAATGAGCTGTTATTTGAATCTAGCCAGTCACCATGGAGTTGCAGCAGCCCCAGATGTATATTCTCTTAAAAAGTGCCACACGGGGCTGGAAAGCATAAGACAGTGTAAACCCTGGAAATCGTACAGTATATCAGTCTCCATGCATTCTCTCCTGATCAGCAGTTAGGAGCATAAGCCACAAATGTTTACCCAACTGAAAAATGGCTGGACAGTTACCATTCCAATCGAGAATCTGTTTCAGAACCCAATGCAACCAACCTACCCAAAATTGCTGAGAAATGGGGGTTACAAGTTCATGTCCATCTGTAATATGGAATTTACATTCCAGGCTTTCATGGTAAGCAGAATGATGTCTCTAGGATCTTTTATTGAGCAACAACCAACATTCCAAGTTCAGGCACTGGATGTGATAACCAACTTCTGTATTTGAAGTTTTACTGAACGTTCTCAGTGTTCGTGTTACCTTCTTAATACTTGGGGAATTGTGAATTGTGCTATAAGTGAAGTTCATCTGATTTTTAATCAAACACTTACCTGTTCCTGGACTTACTGGGCAAATAATTTCAAGTGTGAAATATTCTCTCTGAGAGAGTGGGAGAGAGATCCCTGATCCTATTATGTTGAGTCAACAGAATGCATCTTAAAATTCTTCCTATTCTTTCTAGCGTTGTAGCTACAAAGTAACAGCAGAGTAGACAGTTGTGCAGCCGGTTTAGTCAAAATATAAAACCCAAAAAGCCCTGACCTTCCTTATTGTTTGAGTAGACTTTTTATTCAAGGTTACCCTTTGTCTAAAATGCTACTGTGGTACCCTGCAGATTAAAAATATATTTGTATAATTTGCATCAATAAGATTTGGTACATAACCTGACTTTCTGGGAACTGATTCAGTCTCTACTCTTTTGAAGCATGCCCCTTGGAGTCTTAAGGAGAACTGGCCTTTTTGAAGTCCCGTTGCAGCACTTAGTGGCTTGTCTGCTAATCCAGGGGAAACTTTAGTGCTGTGGGTAACAGAGAGCACATGGCTCTTTCCTAATGTCCTGTGTGGCTATCACAGTAAAGGACTCAACGAAGACCTTGACCAGTCGGCGTGCACGGCCTGTGCCTCTGCAGTTCCATACAGTAAACATGACAATAATGTTGAATATGTCCTCCATTTCTCTTAAGAGGAAATACATTAACATGTGTAGATTATTTCATATTTGTTTTGTACATTTTAGTACAGAATAGAGAATCAAGACTTAAAAGTTATCCCTAGAAAATTGTAGGGGATTTTTGTTTGTTTGTTTTGTTTTGGGTTGTTTTTTTTTTTGGCTTTTTTAAAAATACAGAATCAAGGAAAAGATAGACATTATAGATATTTTTAAAAATCACTTAAAAGTTAGTACCAGAGCTACACAATTCTACGTTGTGCTTTCTGGCATTTACGTGTGTGAATATATCTGGCATTCAGTACATTTCTCCAGCATTTTCACTGCAAGCCTCTGTTCATTTATGAAAGAAAAGAAATACTTCTTTTCACCCCACCTGAATCAACCTATTACTTGATTAGAGGCAGAACTTTTGTTGTTTGTTTGTTTGTTTGTTTGTTTGTTTGGGGGGGTGGTTTTGGTTTTGGTTTTTCTCCCTTTGGTTTTTGTTTTTTCTTTGATTTTTTTGAGACAGGGTTTCTCTGTGTAGACCCTGGCTGTCCTGGAACTCCCTCTGTAGACCAGGCTGGTCTTGAACTCACAGAAATCTGCCTGCCTCTGTCCTCTGCCTCCCAAATGATGGGATTAAAGGAATGCACTACCACTCCACACCAATAGAGTCAAGAGCGTTGCATACCATGTTGTTAAATCATATTTTAGACTCAGCTGAGAAATAAAAACTGAACTGTTTTCTTCCAATGGTATTTATTGCTCACTTGACCAAGTACAAATGGAATTTCAACTGTTCTGTTAGATTAAAATTTAAAGATTATAATCTAAACTTCATATCTTAAAGCTGGAAAACATAAGATCATAAAGAAAGACTAACATTAGCAAGGTTCATAGGTTGCAGGAACAGACTCCTAAAAGAATGTACTTATATATAAAAATATATAAACTGTGAGCTGATAATCGTTAAAGATAAACGTTAGCTTTCCTCAATGCCTGGTACATTTGTGCTGCAGTGTTAAAATACCACCAAACCCATCACTTGCAGAGACTAGGAACTGCATCTCTAAAGTCAAGGTACCAACACTGCTGTCTGCAGAGACCTCTTCTGTGGGTGACGTCTTCTCTCAGGCAGACAGAAGAACGTAGAAGGGGACTCTAGTCCTTTCACAGGGGTGGAGCCCCCAGAACTCCATCATCTTTCAGGAGACCCTATGTCTTAATATCAGCATGAGGATGAAGTTTCAGTGTGAGCTCTGGAGCTTTATTCGACCAGAGCAAACACGTCTGCGCTAGCTGGGAGTGGTGGTACACATCCGTGATGAACCAGAACTCAGGAGGGAGAGACAGGAGGGTCAGGAGTTCGAGGTCAGCTTTAGATACATAGTAAATTTGAGAATAGCCTGGGCTATATGAGATTCCAGCCTTAAAAAAAGGTGGAAGAGATGGCACAGCTGTTAAGAGCATCAGCTGCTCTCTTCCAAAAACCTAAGTTCAATTCCCAGCACCCATACTCACAGTGATCTGTAATGCAGTCCCAGAAAATCCAATGACCTCCATTGGTACTGCAAGTACATAGCACACAGACATACTTACAGACAAAACACCCACATACATAAAGTGAAATGAAAACAAATACCCCCAACATTACATTCCTGGTGAGGCAAAGGCTGTAACTGATGTGGTCATAGAGCCCCACAGCAATCTTTCGAGGCACCATTATTTAAGGGGATAATGTCTGCGCCACTTACGAGATATAGTCTACCAATGATAAAATTGCCCACAAATACAACGTCCCAGTCTTGTTTCATTTGGTAGAAGCAGTGTTGAAAATGTCTAGTTATATTAAGTGAAAGGGATTGAGTAGTCATTGCTCATTGGTGTATATCTGGAATTAATATCAACTCCATATCGTTTTGTTGGTTGTCATGTAGCTAAATGATGTGCAGTAACTATCAGGTTAATTTAAGCAGAGAGATTACTGTCTATCCAAAGTTGGATGCATCCTGAGAACTTTACTCACTTTGTGATGTTTGGTATTTTAAATTTCCTGGTGATATTGTTAATCCCATACACCTTGTTGAAAAGTGGAGTTGGGATTTCAGCCAGTTACGTCTGCTGCCCACATTTCAAACTACTTTTAGAAAATAGGGATATTTTCTAAATATTCTGTGTATTATCAAGCTCATTTGCCTTTTGGAACAAGATTTTTTTATCTCCTCATCTTTAAAATTGGAATAATAGTGAAAATGTAGTTATCATAGAGGGTAAGTGAGATGTCAGACCTCTGATACATGGCCTGGGCTTCTAATTTTCAAATACTGACAGCTTCTAATGGGAATAGTTATCTCGGATCGCACGCTACCGCCACCGCTGCCATCACCGATGTCTTCACCGTAGGAAACAGGGGCTACCTTTCCTCTCACCTTCCAAGCACCTTTTCACAGGGGCTCTCTGTGGTGACACACCCATTGGTAAACACTGGAATTAAGACCTTGGACCCTACTCCTCACACTGGGTCGCCTTGCCCAGCCTTAACACATGGGGAGGTGCTTAGCCTTATTGCAACTTGATATGCCATGTTTTGTTGATACCCATGGGAGATCTGCCCTTTCCTAAACAGAAATGGAGGAGGAGTGGATTGGGGTTGGGGTGGGAACAGAGGGGGTTTAGGGGAGAGACAGGGAGGAGAGGAGGGAGGGAAAACTCTACATTAAAATTAAATGTATTAAAAAATTTAAAAAAAAAACACCTTGTCTCCACCCTTGACTTTCCCTTCTCTGTTAGTTCCACGGGATCACTGAGGAGAATCAGCACGGTGCCACCTTAGATCTTATGACAGAGAATTCTGCCCTTGTTTCCATCTGAACTGCTTCCTTCTTCATTCATACACATTTTGTAAATCAAGAACCTTTTAGAGAGAGAGTCCACCGTGTCCAGGGACTATCCTGATGAACATACCACAGCCATTCAAGCACATTGCTAGAAGACAAACAGGCATGAACTAAGGAGTCATTGTGCTACTGGGTGACAAGTACTGTGGCCCAGGCTAGTGGCCTTTGTCTCAGACACAGAAAAACCTCCCTACCTCAGTCTTGGGGAGTCAGAGGGGACCTCTCGATAGACATTTGAATTGAGCCCAGGAAAAATCAGCATCAGCTGGGAGGGGGAAGCAGAGAAGGAATGTTCCAGACAGATAGGACTATTATGCTTTGAATGAGAAATGTTCCCCATATGCTCTGCATTTAAATACCTAGTCCCTGGCTGGTGGCTCTGTCTGTAAGATGTATCGTTATGCTCAAAAACAAATATTTGATGAGCAGAGGGTGAACTTCACAACCTGAGGTCTGAAGGTGGTCTGGACACATTTTATGGATTGTATAAACATCCTGAAACAATAGAGCAGTTGTTAGTTTCTGTGTTCTTGGTGGTGAGAGGGGGGGCAGAGCTGGTGGTTTTGTGAGATCTTCACAGGGCAACATAATCAAACAACACATTCGGACCCACTGCTCTAGAGACAGAGTGCCAAAATCCAACTTACAAAGCAGAAATTTCAGGCCCACCACAAAGAGCCCTTCTAAAGCTAAAACATTTCTCGTTTAAGAAAAATGTCTCATTCCTTCCCGAGTGACCACATTTTTCCCACTCCACCCTGACCCACTGATGTTCTGTTCCTGGCCGAAGTCCATCCCAGAGCTGCCTCCTCATGGAACTGCTCTCACAGCCAACCCATAATAGCTGTCCACTCCAAAGGCTAAGAATAGATGCAGTGTCCTGGTGACTTGAAAATTAGGTAATATCTGAAGGAAGCCTCATATCCATAGTGGAACCGAGGAGACTACACGTTCAGGCTCAGACTTTACTGCTGAGCAGGTGGGGGGGGGAGGGGGGAGCCTACAGAGGAAAAGCATCCACCTCCTGAACTACATCAAAGGACAAAGGAAAATGCTAAGCTCAATACATTTCCCTTCCTTGTCAAACTTCTCCAAAATGCCCACCCTACCACATGCACACACACACACACACACACACACACACACACACATACACCTAAAGAGTCATTTCTATCAGGCAAGCTGCAGACCTCTTAAGCAAATGAATTTTTCCTCTAGATTTAAAAAAAAATATGTGTGCATGTGTGTGCCTGCATGAGTTTATGTGTACCATGTGTGTGCCCGTGTGTATGGATGTGCCCGTGTGTATGCATGCACCCATGTGCATGTGTGTGCCCGTGTGTGTGCATGCACCCCTGTGCATGTGTGTGCCCATGGAGACCAGAGAGGGTGTCAGGTCCCCTGGAGCTGGAGTAACAGGTGGTGGTGAATAGCCAGGTATATGCTAGGAACTGAATTCAGGACCTCTGCAAGAACAGCAAGTGATCTTAACCACTGAGCCAGTGGGTATTTTGTGTAATACATTTCCCAGGGTTTAGGCTTTCTTCATCTTTTGGTTAGATATGTGACCTTGTGTATCTCAATTCCTTAAGGTTTGGGGACAAAATCTTCATCTAAAATGTGGAGTTGGACAAAGGCTTTGAAAGTTTCTTCCATTCTCAACATATGCCGTGCGTGCTGGGGGCAGGTGAGGGTGTCACAAATGGAAACACATATCATGACAGTGTTGCTTACTCGGTTTGCCCTGCTCCCCCACTTAATGTAAAAGAGCAAAGTTTCTAGCGTAGCTTGACTAAGTAGAGCAAGGGGCAGGAAACGTGTTCTGTTAAGGCCAGACAGTAAATATTTGGGTCTTTGTAAGCCATGAGGTTTCTGCCACAACTCTTGAACTCTGTCGTTATAACGTGAAAGCAGCTACAGACAACATGTAAGTGACAGTATAGGGTCCTGTTCTGGTGGCATTTACTTTTTTAAAAAAAAAAAAAGAAAGAAAGAAAAAGAAAAAAGGTGGCCAGTGAATATGGTGCCCTCTGTGTCATTTGCTGACCCTTGAAACTGAGTCCTGAAGTCCCCAACCTGAGACAGGAGTGTCTTGTCTTTTTAGTTCTTCGGTTTCCAAACCCCATCCCGGGTAATCTCCTGACAAATCGTTCTGCAGCCCTTGTCCTTGTGTCAAACTTGGGCCAGTTAATCACTTCAGCTGCCCACAGCCACCGTGCCACGTAAACCCCAAATAAATGACTTGAAGGAACAGGCTTGCCAGCGAGAGGGGACCCGAAAGAACAGATCAGGCAGCTTGTTTCTCGGGCAGAGAGATAAATAAATGGCTTTATCAGCAGACAGCGCCTAAGATGAATAGCCTGAGGGAACAGTTGAGCAGTTAGTTCATTGAGACAGGGGAAGCAAGAAGGGAGGAGAGAAGAAAGATGGATTGACTAGCAAACCAGTTTGTGAGCTCTACTGTACAGTCCTGCCCAGCTGGGCACTTTATCTTGAATTTGTTTTGCAAATTGCAGATGCCTAGCTCTGGAAGCCAAGAAAAAGAAAGTGTAGTCATCCCAGCCAAAGCACTCCCAGGGATCTCTAGTAACTTGCAGGGCTTCGTGTTTGTAAGGGGAAAATCATTAAATATTCTCCTTGTAAATTAGAGACACAGAAGGCCATTTTAATCAGATGCATAGAATAACAAATATCCTTTAGCTATTTTTTAAATTACAAGAGAACAATACTTATTTTCAAACTTTGAGTCCTCTGTAAATGCTGTTGTGTGTCTGTACAGCTCACAAAACTGTTTTAGCAGTGACTAAATCCAATGAGCCCTCCCATCTCCACTCAAGGAAATGGAGGGTTCCTTTACTTGCTGTCTAATACACCCACTTCCTACCTTGGACTGAAGTCAGTCCTTCCTGACAGACAGAATCCCTGTTTCACATTGAAACACATAACTAAGCACATCATTTTTATCTTGTAGCATCTTTAGAAAGATTACTCATGTGTTGGCCACAATGGACGAGATTCTTTGCTAAAGTAAGATCCATTTGCCAAGCTTTGCCTCTACCGTTTGATCTTAAGATTTTCTTCATACAAACTGTTTCGTTGAATATGTATTCTAAGTTGCAGCCTCAACCTCTACACCACGAACTACAGGCAACTGAGACAAGCTGGGGGTGGCAGAAGTAGTCTCCCCAGGGAAGAACACACCAGTTAGTTGTCCAGTGCCAAATGGTCATGCCTGAAAATATACACACAAGTAAATTTACACAGACACAACAGGATATATTTAGGAGCATATATGTGTATACAAATACATATAAGCATGCAATAACAATTGCTGAAAAAGAGGTCATGAGTTTGAAGTAGAGTGGGGAGGGGTATATGGGAGAAGTTTGGAGGGAGGCAAGGGACAGAGGAAATGCTGTAACTAAATTATAATCTCAAAACATTAAAGTAGAAAATTATGTGTGTGTGTGTGTGTGTGTGTATTCTAAAGCTGGATGTGGGAGTGCACACCTATAATCTCAACATACGTGTACACCACAGATAGGAAAACCTGTGACTACATACTAAGTGGAATTGAAGACAGGGTAGGTTAGCATCAAACATTAGAGCTGAAAACAGGAAAAAACATGAATGAAAGTGGGACTTAATTATGTTAATCAGTTGTGTGTTTGTGCTTGTTACTGAATCAGTCTTTGATTCCAATTTCTCTTTTTCTTTTTTTTTTTTTTTTTTTTTTTTTTG
>CABHPH010144511.1:35911-52132 GCA_902168325.1 Peromyscus nudipes
GGTTTCTCTGTGTAGCTTTGAGCCTTTCCTGGAACTCACTTGGTAGCCCAGGCTGGCCTCGAACTCACAGAGATCCTCCTGCCTCTGCCTCCCGAGTGCTGGGATTAAAGGTGTGCACCATCACCGCCCGGCAATTGACTCCAATTTCTCTAGACTCTTGGGTTCTCTATGGTAAAAAGCAGTCCATCAATGGAAATGGCGTGAGTCATTAACAGCCATACAAGCACACACACACACAGCACCATGGAAGTTGAGGGCATGCCAACTTTACCGTGACTTTCATGTGCCCTCCAGAGGGAAGGCTGCATTGGCTGGGGGGAGAACCAGGTGACACCTATGGTGTTGAGTTCCTGTGGCTGAGTCTGGGGGAAGCAGTAAGGCTGGCTGTGGAACCCAGAGCCACTGCATTGAGTTCTTGTGGCTGAGTCTGGGGGAGGCAGTAAGGCTGGCTGTATAACCCAGAGCCACTGCATTGGAGCATATTTTTCTTTCAAAATATTTTATGTACTGAAGTTTGCACAACATCTTGGCAATGAAGGCATGTCTGTGAAGGAGGTGTCTTGTGTTTCACAGCTAACATAAGGGCAGAAAATGTGACAGCAGCTAAATGTGACTTCAATCACAAACTGAAGGAGTGTGTAAGAGTACCATGGTAAGGTCTATGAACTATAAGTTCAAAGGGGAAAAATCTACGAAATTCCAAAAGGACTTATTTCTCCCTCTTCCCTCCACATCAGGGCACTAGTTTCAAATTTGGACAACACTTGAGACTCTAGGGAAAAGGGTCCTAGAATATTTTTGGTATTGTCTAGGAATGAAACTAAATTTAGAACAGTCCATCTGTTTGATTAGAGAGAAAAAGAGCTGCATTTTCTTGGCATGCACATCCTTTATAAATCTCAGAGATGGGTGTTGTTCCAGATTTCTCTGGAAATTATTTTGAAGCTCATCAGTTCTGCCAACACCAAACACACTGTCCATCTCTTTTCTTTTAGTTTTTTTTAAATCACATTTTATTTATTCTTTGAAAGTTCCATACATTAACGCAATATAGTTTGATCCTATCTATCTACCACTTAGTCCCTGTCCCTCCCAATTTCATGTTCTCCTCTTCTGTGTTATTAACACCCCTCTGAGTCCAGTTAGGGCTGCCATTGTTCATGGGGGAGGGGCCCTGCACTGGTGTCTGGACAACCTACCAGTGTACGCGGTGAGCTCATGTGTGCGCTGGGGGTGCATGTGTATGTGTCCCCTTCCCGTTTCAACTGAACTCTGCATCTCTGATAAAGTTGTCACAGACAGCTTTCAGTGACCTGTGAGGACTGACTTATTTGCTTCAAAAGTAAAGAGATAAAAATAAAAATGCACTCTTGAAATATCATAATAGCTATGCGTGGGCATCCTGGTAGCCCTTCCTGGGAGCCAGCCATTGTACCCTCTTGTTCTCACAGGGAGTTTGTGATGTCACTACCTCAGTACCATCGTCATTTTCCCTGTCCCCATTTTACAGACAAGGAAAGCTAATTCGCTTCTCCTGGACCTCGTACCTAATAAGTGCCCAAACCAAGGCAAGGACTGGGATGAGCCGCTCCCAAGAGCTCCTGCTTTTGTTCACGACACAGCCGTTCAAAGTGATCAAAACGGTCCTGCAGGTTTTTTTCTACCTGTTTGCCAATCATTTCTTTTAAACATGAAATATTTTTTTTCTCAAAGCCTTGCATAAAACTTCAGGTTATGTCTTAGAATGGACGGTTCAGGGTGAAAGAGGGCAGAGTTCCAGCGACCGCTTCCAACGCCTTCTCTCTGGGCTCGACTCCTTCCACTGCCGTTTCCAGGGGTCCTAACACTCCTCAGCCCTGTCTCCTTCCCACCACAGACTCTGCTTCCCTCTCCTTTATCTGAGGAGGCCCAAGGGTTCAGCCCTCGATCCCCCATGTATTTCCTCCTCTGCTTTCCTCCCAGACACTCAACTCACAGATCTTCCCCTACGCCACTCTGCTGGGGACTCTCAAGCACTTGTTGTCAAGTCCGCATTCCTAGTGACTTGTGAGACACATGGGAGTAAATGACTCCCAAGGGCCATATGGATTTCAAATAGAAAGCAGGTCACAGGAAGATGACTGTATGGGTACATGGCTCATAAAAGTTCTTTCTCCAGTGGCCACTGTCTCAGCTCAGAGCAGCATCACCCTGCAATTGAGAGGGAGCATCCTCAGTCCGGCTGAGCTGGCTTCAAACCCTCCTCCACTCTCACACTTACAGCTCCAGGGTCTTCCTCAGCTCAGATATCTCATCTGCAAAACTGAGATGGAAACACAAGTTCTTGCTCATTTTGGGGGAGAATTGGATAAAAGTCAGAAAGCCCTGAATGCTGTGACTGTCCTGTGGGTTAAGTTTTGGCGTCTGGCTGTCCTTACAATTATCCTTGATCCCTTTGCTGTTGAGGCAGCTATTACGATCAGGTTTCCAATTGCACTGGATTTCAGACTGGCAGCTTTCTCCTCCTTTAAAAAGAGCTTAGTGGATAACATTTTACAAAATGGAATAAAGGAGGAGATAATTCCCAAGAACGGTGTGCTACCCTAGTACTCAGGCTTCATGACAGTTCCTGTTTTGATCTGCTGCAAGCACATGCTGTCTGCTGGGGAAGAAGAGTTGGACTGTCTGGCCTCTGCATGTTTCCTGTTTCCCAAAGGCACCATGAACATGAATATGCAAAGTGACCCACCTCCCAGATCCCTGTCATCAATGGATGAGAATTTTTGATGTTGCGTTTCTATTACATAATCTAAATTTTTATTTTATAATGTTTTGTTTGTTGTGTTTTGTATTTTGTTGAGACTTTGCCCCCTGAATCTCAGACTGGCCTCGAACTCATTATATATCAGAGGAGGACCTTGAACCCACAGTCATTCTGCCTCTACCTTCTGAGAGCTAGGATTACAAGAATATGTCATTAAGCCCAGGTTCATTTTATAATTCCTAACCTTTGCACATATGAGCATTTTCCATATGTTTAGATATGAATCTCCAAGGAGACCATGTTTTCTGGTCTTCTTGGAGCTCTACTAGTACAGAGCTCTGAATACTTCATTGGGAAATAATGATACTTCACAGGGTTTAGCTCCCTTTCCTGCAGGGTTCTAATCTATCAGTGTTGAAAAACTAGTAGAATCCTCAGATCAGGGTGGTAATTCACCAGTATCCATTATTACTTGGTATATGACAAGACTTTCCTCACCATTGCCAGTGAATGCGATGGCCCCTTAGCACAAACTGCTGTGAGATTCATGAGTCTCTGAGGAAGAGGACACATGCCTCCTGTCCAGAACAGCTATTGAACTTTTAAACACATGCTTGGAAGCGCCATTTTTGTAGTAGGATCAGAAATTACAAATGCACACTGACTTCAAATGGTGTTGCTATGTGGTGCTTTTGCTTCTGAGAAGTTGAGAGCATTACTGTGTATCTTCATGGTAATTTTCTGAGGTTCAATAAACACCTCCTGGAATGAGGAGACTCTACCCTAAGGATCAGATGGGAGTGTGTCCAATGGCCACCATTCACCTACCTGCTCTGGCGGCATGTTATGCAATGATTTCTTCTGCATTTCAAAAGCAATTCTCCAGATGTGCAACACATTAACCAAATTTGATCTCCAGCAAGACGAAATTGTTTGGCATCTAAGCTTTAATATCTCTGTGCTCCCTGTGTCATATTTGATTGACAGTAGCCCTCCCTGCTCCTTTCTCTTCTACAGGATCAACACACTGTGGTAGCCCAGAGCACAGGCCCCAGTCCAAGTCCCAACTCCTGCTCAAATCCAAACACTGCAAGTGGTTACATGAACTCCCAGCAGTCTCTGTTGAATCAGCAAATGCTGGGGAAGAAACAGAGCCTGCAGAGGCCAGCCATGGAGCCGAAGCAGCAGCTTCTCCTGCAGCAGCAGATGCTGGCTGACTCGGTAAAGCTATCTCCTAACTTCTATGGTGTGGACTTGTTGACCTTGGAGATCTAAGGTGTCCCTTCGCCCTTCTCTTTCTTGCTGTGTTCTCTTCATCTACTTACGTGACAGCAGTGAGGGTGTCGTGGGTTCACTAGAAACTAAATCCAGCCCTTTAAAATGCAGGGGAGGAAACCAACCAACAAACAAAAAACAAAACAAAAAACCTGATTTACCAGCTGCTAGGCATATGGAATACACAGCCCCTGGATGACTAGCCCTGCCCAGTCCAGGAATGTCTGTGGCCAGCAGGGTATTTGAATGAAGCAAATGAAATCTCAGTTGTTCCCAGCCTCAAGGGGTGGAAAGAGTGAACTGCACTTGAATCACCGCAACTCCAAACTGATTTGTAGAGGCACACGAGTTTTAAAGGGAATTTTTAAAGGCTAGCACAGGGTTTCACCTCCAAGATTTGGCTTCCCAAAAAATCAAAGCATCTCAGAATGGGGGTCTGTTTTTAAAAAGACACTTTAAATAAATTTCCATGTTCACCGTGTTGGCCTGACCTTTTAAGAACCACAAGGTTGTTTTCTCCAAACACCACCCAAACTCTAGCCTTCTTCAGTACTTATCTACTCATTCCTCTGGATCCTCAGACATCATCTGACCCAAACTCCACTGACTAAGACTGCCGCACCCTCTCCCTTCAAACTCCCCAGCCCAGTGAAATCAAAAGGGACAAAGCCAAACAGTTGAGGGCTAGTAGACCCAAGGAAAAGGGGAAGCAAGGTCAGGAGATGCAGCTTAGCAGTAGAGAGTTTGCCCAGCATGCGTTAGGTCCTGGGTTTGATCCCTAGCACTGCACGATGAGAAAAGTCAACCAAATCATTTTATACTCAAGAACCTTTTTAGAAACAGCCAGAAATGTCAAGTGTTATAAACACCATGAATATTCAGTGAATATTGAAAGATCATGAAGATCCAAGCCACAAACAAGATAGTCCCTTTTCCTCTTGTTGCCCTAATGGAGCCCAGAATCCACTGCGGACATCGAATAAATAGACTATTGTAATGCATATGCTTAAATGCTTTGCTGTAGAAATTGCTAGAAATGGCGTCAGAGAAAAGGTTCCATCTACTAAAGATCAGAAGGTGCAGAGGGATTTGGGAGGAAGAGTAGGGGGTCATCCTGGTCCAAAGATCAGCACACTCATGACTCAGGTACACAAAGGACAGACATACTGTCAAGGCACAGAGTGTGGCCAAGGATGGAGGAGTGGAGGACACCTAGGCCAGAGGAAGAGGCTTGCTAAGTCACATCACCTAAAAGGCAACTGATTTTAAAGAAGAAACATTGTGTTCAGATTTGCATCCAACTAAAAACAGAGGCCAGGAGGAGAGAATGTCCAGTTCCAGTTTGGAAACCTGGCAAATTACCTCCCAAAATGAGTTAAAATTTGGCTTTGACATGGTAAGACTACAGTATTTTGATATAGAGTCCACCATTCTAGGCAGAGAGCAGACCAAAGACCAAGAGAGGCAGCCCTGGTTTGTATTCACTGGTTAGTTTTAGGTAAAACTAATAGCAAATGTAGCAGTCACATGTGTCTTTAAAGGAAAGACAAGTGTGAGGGCTTATGCTACAGGTGTCTGAAATCTGGGGTCACACCTGTTCCTTCCTCTTCCCTGTCTTTTATCTTTATAACCTGAATAGCCTAGAAACAAGGGTGAAGAGGAGAGAACGTGCCATTTCAAACGGACTTCCTGGCAAGACTTTTATTATTCCCATGGACACTGCAAATTTGATTAGTTTTACAAGATGGAGTTTCCGGGTTTTCTGCTTCAATTAAAAGCCCCTGATTAAAAGCGAGACACACATTCTTGGGGGCCTGGCAATGGTGCTAGCCTGGCTCCCACTGAGCCGCTGTTGACTGGACAGGTGCAAAGGGCAGTGGTGAGATGAATGAGAAGGGAGCTGCACTTTCTGTGGTTGTTACAAAGCCTCCACACTTCTCTTTGTCTGGATGCCATCGAGGGTGCCTACGCTCCTTAGCATATCCAGGAAGAAGGAGTCTTTGATGCCCCTTTACATTAGCATACGCTTTGTAGTCATTCAAGGCCTTGGCAAGGCCAGATGGGCACCTAAATAGAGGCGTCTTTTTCATAAAAGTTTGTTAGACTTACTCTCTACCATTCTCCCACCAGTGAAACACACACACACACACACACACACACACACACACACACACGTGAGATGAGTAGCAGTTATTACACTGATCATCATTACTAACACGTACTGTACACTTCCAGTGTGCCAGGCGCCATGCTGAGGTTTTGCAGTACAAAAGGATTCATCCTTACACAAGGAATATGAAAGAGATCCTAGAACTTCCTAAATGTTACATTTTTATGGCTAAGGAAACCAAAGCAAGACAGTTATCACTGAAGCAAGAGAGGTTGGGCCATGATGAAAAGTTTGCTTCATCTTACACAGAGGTGATTTCCATGACAGGTGTGAATTTACACTGGAGCCTGATTGCAGCACCCTCCATTCAGTGCTGGAGTCCAGACTTCACTGGTCTGTAGCATGTAGACTGTGATAGGTCTATGTTATATCTACAGGCAAGGTTCTTTGATCTAATCCGCTTGGGAACGTAGAGTATTAAGAAACTCGGGCTTTCAGAGATGTATATGCTAAGGCTTTGAACAAATCAACTGATCTGTTGGAAAGAGAAAAGGTCAACTGCTTAAGATATATTAAGTAAATCTGGATTTGAAATACAGTGTGTGATTGGGAATAAAGGACTAATTGTCTCACATACACACACACACACACACACACACACACACACACACACACACACAGAGGCACGCACACAGGCATGCACCCACACACGCACACAAGCGCTGTCATCACACAAACAGTAGTAACACCTAATTGCACATGAAAAATGCTTCTTGGAAAAGAGATTTCACAAAGTCCCATTCTGGCTTAAAAATCAGAACTGTCAGTTTACACAAGTGTTTACAACAGGTTGCTTGCTCACAGCCACATTGGGTTGGTGGAAGATCCCAGGCTCTTTCTTAAACAATTAGGGTTTGGGCAACACCTCCCCGAAAAAAAAGAGTTTCACTGACCAGTTTTTTCCTTAATTTGTAAACCCAAGTTTAAAAGAAGAAACATAATCCATATGTTTCTGATTCATTTACGCTTAGCTCATCAAAATTATGTTTTATATGAATTACTTGGTGTCCAAAAACACTCTCTATGAGTCTTTCAAGTTTGTTTTTTCTTAGAAACAAGAAATGGATTTGGTTTGTTGTTATTTTAAGGCTCTTTCCTGCCCCTTTTAGAGTACACACATCCCACTAGGAAATTTCAGAGCTGGGCAGAAGCTGTGAGGAGTCTGAGTGGTGCAAACGCACGCTTGGCTCCAGCTAATGGCCTCATCTGTCTGTTACAGTTGTCCGTGTATTGACTTTCCTATAATTACAGTCCTCGGTCTCTACCTATGCCAATTATTCTTATCTTTAAAAATGGATATTGCTTTATAGTGTGTACAGAATTACACTGAAGTCATTCCAGAAAGTTTCCAAAGCACACCAAGAAAGAGAAACAACAGGAATCCCTATCTCAAGCTGGTAGGAGGGCCATAGCTGGGCATCTTGTTCCCTGTACAACATACATTCTTAACACACGCCAACCTCAGACAGGATTATTCTGATGTCATGATAAACTAAGACCAAACAGGCTGCTTTGTAATTTTATCTGAAAACAAGCAAGGTCACTGTGTGATCCCCTCTCCAGCTATGGGGTAACAACTACTTCCATCAGTCTAGGACAAGACTCCACTTCGCTCGGTCACCTGGCTCTCTCACAGCCATCCAGAGACAGCTGTGGCTCCTCATTGCTCCTTGCTGCTCTAAGTAATGACAGCGGTGGGGATGTTCCTGAAGGTCAGCCAAGGCATTGGCCAAAGTAAATGGATGTCCCTATTTCCTCTCTTACCACCCAAACTCACCTATAAAAGAATCTAAGGGTAGCTGATTCTGGAACATTCTGTTTTTCAAACAGGACACTGAGAAGGTCTTTGTACTGAGTGGCATGAAGGACCCTGAGTTCCTAACTCTGGAATTGGCATCTGTTGTATTACTGTGTGGCTCTGGGCAAGTTCCTTAGCCTAATGCAACTTGTATGTCCTCTTTTACATGACAATAACCACAGTTACCTTCAAAGATTTGTTAAGCGCAAGTAGAAGAGAAGCGCTGTGCATACTTCCAGTAAGTCTCTTGACATCTCTTCCGAGGAGAGGAGGCAGAACTGCCAGATCAAATCACTGAAAGCCCAGGTGTTCTCCATTTTATCTCAAAAACTATTTTCCAAAGTCTATGACGACAGAGTTACATATAGACGCCAATGCTCATCAGACATGCTACAACACAAAACACGAAGTACCACCCCCAAACCCACAGACATTTCATTGTAATTGAAGTCTATTTACAAAATGAAGGAGACGAGCATGCTCAGTAGACACAAAGCAGGTGCTGAAATCTGTGGAGGAGCAAAATGACACTTCCATCTAGGAAGTGATTCCAATCGGAAGATCCGTCTCTGAATTTTCACTGCCAAATAAATCATAATCTGAAACCCATGGTGCAGAATAGTTCAGTTCGTTTGAGGCAAGTTCTCACTAGATAGCCCAGGCTGGCTTCAAACTGTGACCTTCCTGCCTCTGCTTCCAGAGTACTAGGATTCCAGGCGCACACCACCATGCCCAGACAAAATTGCTCTTGTATTTGTACCTTTTTGAAATGTCATACAGACTTCTGTAAATGAAAAAGTGTTCACCCAATTCAGTGTTTTCATTTGTATTTTCAAGGAGAAAATTTCCCCTCAGGACCAGATGAGCCGGCATCTGACAAGGCCACCCCCAGACTACAAAGACCAAAGAAGAAATCCAGGCAGCCTGCAGCCAGCTGCGCAGTATTCTGGTAAGAGTTCTCGAAACTGATGCAAACCATAACTGTGACAAAAACTATTGCGTTTCTACTGTTTCTCTCCCCATCCGGGTAATCCACCTTGTCAAGCCTCCCACTAACTCCACACAACTCAGGTCCAAACAACATCGAGAACCCCGCCTTACACCATGATCCCAGCACTCCTGAGGCAGGAGGACCACCGTGAGTGCCAGTCCAGCCTGAGCCGCATAGTAAATTCCAGGCTAGCCCAGATTATGGTGTGAGATTCTGTCTTTATCCCTCCACCCTCAAAAAGGCCACACTTAGTCCTGTGATGAGTTCTTGTTTGTCCACGCTCTCTGCTCACGTGTTCATGACTCTCCATGCTCTCTGCTTACATGTTCACTACTCTCCGTGCTCTGTGTTCACATGTTCACTACACATGTGGTGACCTTGGCCCAGGCAGTATAAGCTTAAGTAGAAATAGCTCCTTTCAGAACATCATATGGAAACTTGCATAGAACCTCATCTTTCCTCATTCTACCTCTGAGCCCATCTCCCCAAGTATTCTCCTCGAAAAACAAACCACCCTGTCAACAAGGAAAAGTTAAAAACAAATCACATTTCTGTTCTATTTAAGTCACAAAACAGAGTTTTTTACTCACCCTCTTTCTCATGAAACAGGGTGGGTACTTGTGGTAAAATCTCTTCTCTGAACCCCAAAGAACCTTCCTCAAACAGGCCACGCTGTTCCCGCTCCTTCCTTTGCAGCCACTGTTCCAGACACCACCGCCAATGACTCGGGTTCTCTTGTTACATGAAGGTAGCGTCTTCAGTTTCTCCACTTTTCTTTTCTTTACATGTCTACATCTGTCCAAGAAGTCATCGAGAATATTCTCTACAAAGCGAGAGGCTGTGGACATCCTATCTTCCGTCCTGTTACAAATACTTTAAATAGGTTGCTGTAATTCTTTCAAATGTCTGAAAGTGCAACTGGTTGTCTCTCTCCACTGAAATTAGAAATGGGAGTATGTATTCCCTCTCTTGAGATGATTTTGTTTAAATGCAAAGACTGAGTTCTCAGTTTGGTTGTCCTCAAAGACAGTGGAGATCTGATGTGGAGCCTCACATGGCCTCATGCCATGGGCAATCAACAGGTCTTAGGGAGCCTGGGAGCCTTTGGAAACAGTATACACATTTCCAGGTAGGAGTTAAAGGTTTCTTTTCCCATTCTTGTACAAGAATCTGGAGGATGGGAGTCCAGAACTGACCTCTCCACAGTTTCACCAGAGTCCAGGCTTCTTCCTGCTTCCTTAGCATGTGGCTCCCATCCTCAGGGCGGCCCTGTAGTCACCACATCAGGAACTTCCATGTCCACTTTGCAGGCAGGGAGAGGAAAGGGGAAAAGGTAAGTAGCTTCCTGGAGGGTCCATGTCCCCTTATAAAGCAGACTTTTGGGACTCCTGCCCACTCATTTTTACTTCTAGCCAGAATGGGTTCCCATGGATATCCCATCAGCAAGAAGACTCAGGACTTGGCTTTGTTACATGGACACATTGCTGTAAATATTGAGGCTCTGATTCAGATGGAGACAGGGACAGGACAAGGACACCCACCCAATAGCTCCTTCCAGATAAAATGTGCATTTCCTGAGAAAAGTCTGCCTACCACTGCCAACCCCCAGTGGTAAGAGTCACTGCTCTGGGGTATTTTACTTCATATGCCCTCTGAGAATAAAACAAGTAACAACAAAACAAACTCTTTCATAGTCCTTTAAATTTTAACATTGATCCAGAAATAGTTCTTTTGGTGGAGAGAGAGATTGAGTCCAGGGTCTTGCTTGTATTTGGCAAGCATTTTCCCATTGAGCTACATCTCCAACTTAAAACTTCTTATGTATGCTAGACAGTAGAGGATCCTGTGAAAGGAGGTACAAGAAACTCTCCTGCCTTGGAGGAGCATGTGGTCTAGATGAGGATGTTTCTTGCAGTAAAGAGAAAAACTACAGTGTTAGCTTGGCCTTGACTTTTGGGTTATGCATCGTAGCAACAGGGGATATCCTAAGTGGTCACTTGTGGGCATGCTCTTCACATAACTCTTTTTCCATACATGTGTGTATAGCTCTGTTTCTATATCTTTATGAGAGTTATCTTTCTCTGGGTTTTGTCCTTCCTTCAATCTCCTTCATTAAACCATTCAATATTGAGTTGAACACCAACTCTGCCAGCCACTAGACCTGGAATACAACTGTAAACAAAAACCAGAGGAAATGCCTACCCTTGTGGAGTTTGTTGTCTAAGGTACCTTCTCCCTCCATTTTTGCCTCTCAAGCTGATTTCTCAGGGTGACTTCTACCTACCGAGCCAGGAGTATTTCAGTGCATCTATTAGTCACTGTCTGTTGTAAGGAGCCATCTTGTTCAGCAGCCTGGGATCCAGTTATTGCCCCATATTCGATCAATTGTTGACAGGCATCGGTTTAACTGGCAGCCCTCTTGAGGCTTGGTGGGTTGCGTCAGTGGTCAGTGGAGGAATCAAGCAGAAAATGGCCTCCAAAGAAATGAGACTAGGATATTAGGAAAAACTCCAAATGAGAGCTTCAGGCTTGGCCTAAAGAAAATATAGGGTTGGGGCAGGGGTTGGGGCAGGGGTTGGGGGGGGGCTAAGCGGCATCATGGGAGCAGAAGACAGATGAACAAAGGTGGCTGGTGGGGTATTCAATAGCAGTACAGTAGTAAGTGTACACCTTCCAGCAGGCTTCCCATATGGAAACAATCACCAGAGCACAGATTACATCCAATTCAGGATTCTTAACGAGATGAGACTTTGCCCTTCGGATGCAGGGAAGCCACTCATAGCATCTTCTTGAATGAGAATGATGCAGATAAAGAAGGAGACATGGTTTTCCAGGCCGAGAGTTAGGAATATTAGTGTAGTAGTCATGAATAGGATTTATCCCCCACTTTCTCATTTGGACCCTGGGGTGAAGAGTAACCTGGATTTCATGACAGCTAGCTAATCAAAGTTGTAGCCTTCGAACTTGGAACATAATAAAAGTAATTCAAAATGAAAGATTGATTATCACTTCAATGACTTCAGAAGACAAAATAAAAACTATAAAATAGAACCACTCTATTTCAGTCTTCTTTCTGTGATGTGTAAACTCTTAACCTAGGAGTGGCCTAGGGAAATGTTTTCTCCCAAATCTCTTGTGTTCTTTTTACACAGTATGTTTCATATGTTATTTGTCTAACAATAAGTTCTTGCAAGCTGTGCCAGGAGATGCCATACTGTCATGAATGAATGTATTCTCTTCTCTGCCTTAGGTGGCTCCTCCACAGTGAATTTAAACTCTAACCAGGCTTTGACAAACCCAGCTTCAACACACACCATTTTAACTCCAAACTCCAGCCTCATGTCTACATCTCACGGGATGAGAATGCCACTGTTATCCACAGCAGTTCAGAACATGGGGATGTATGGAAACCTGCCTTGTAACCAGCCTGGCACCTACAATGTCACTTCAGCAATGAATCAGCTGACCCAACAGAGAAACACAGCCCAGCTGATGACGAGTCAGAACAACCCTCTGATGCCACGGCCATCTCCCTTAGGGGCAACTAACGGCAACAGCGTGGCCACCTTCGGAGCTGCATCTGTTGGCAGTTCACAACAACTAAGGCCAAATTTGGCCCACAGTTTGGCAGGCATGCCATCCCAGAGGTCATCAACTGTCATGATCACATCCAACACGACAGCAACAAACTGGGCTTCCCAAGATGTAACAGCCAAACAACAGGAAGCCCTCAAATCCACAGGTGCCCGCTTCCCAACAGGGACACCTGCAGCTTATACCCCAAACCAGTCATTGCAACCAGGAGTGGGGAGCCAGCCATTTTCCCAGAGGGCCATGGCACCCCCTAGCCAACTAACGCCAACAGTGCAAATGAGACCTATGAACCAAATGAATCAGACATTGAATGGACAAACGCTTGGTCCACTCAGGGGTTTGAACCTCAGACCTAACCAGCTGGGCTCACAGAGTCTATCTAATATGAGTCCACCAGGAACAGGACTGAATCAGCCGCGGACAGGCACCAACCAGCCACCATCCCTGACGCCCAACACTTTTCCTTCATCCAACCAAAGTTCCAGGGCTTTTCAAGGAACTGACCACAGCAGTGATTTAGCTTTCGACTTCCTCAGCCAACAGACTGACGGCATGGGCCCTGCGCTAAACAGTGATGCTGATTTCATCGATTCTTTACTGAAGACAGAGCCTGGCAATGACGACTGGATGAAAGACATCAACCTTGATGAAATCCTGGGAAGCAATTCCTAAGGAGAAAAGGAAGGTGGTTTGCAGGCTTCAAGCAGTGCTTCCCAAGGACAGTGTAATGCCAAACTGTTGGCATTTGGGTGCTCCACAGGCATCAAAACGGGAAGCCGGCGGTAACCACAATGAGAAACATTCTGGTTCGTGTGCTTGTTTAAAAAAGCCTCGAGCCTGATATTAAAACATTGGGATCCTTTCTCCCTGCCTGAACATCAGGACGTGTTATCTAGTTTATCCAAACACAACTGTGATGTTGATGTGTAATTAACTATGTAAAATGGTCTTCCCAAGTTCCTTTTCCCGGTGAAGGAAATATAATGGAACTTGAGACTTGTTTCAATCCCATATCGTAGACAGGTGTTTGTTCTGAGCAACAGGCAGCAGACTGTTGTCTGCCCTAGTAGATAAATATGCTTTGATTTCTCCACTATCTTTCCATTTACTTTTCCTAAAACTTACAGGAAAGATTGAAATGTTATATGGTTGTTTGGAATAAGAGAGAACCAGAGAACCTAGAAGCCATCCAGCAGATTCTATGATTTCTTCCCTAGATGCACTCCTCATTTTTGTAATTTTCCCACATTTTATATTTTGGTGGGATATTGTGTCTTGAGATAAAAGAGGAATGCAGGGCTTACAACTTGAATGGGGCTTCCCTATTGATTTCTGCAGATAACCAGGACTTGTCCTGACCACACTGAAATATCAGTGCAGAGTTGCCTACATCAGATTTCACTCCAAAAAAATTGAACCTTGCCATGTAGGAGACAAGCATGGGCAGAAATACCCAGAGGTGTTTCTAGCTGTGGTTGAGACCCACCGTCCTGTTCCCAAGCAGAATGAAATTGAGCCTTGTCCTCCTATTTTTTGGTAGCCTGAGACTTGTTTGTAAAAAATGAAAGTTTGGATCAGAGTGAGAAGATTAGAGTGTCCTGTTTTGATTGGAGATAAGAAACAGGAGAAGGGTATGAGAGTTGGCACAGAGCTATTTCACAGAGTTTAGAGGAAATCATAACTGAGAGACAATAGAGCCTTACTTGGACATAGTACTTGTACTTGGGTCAACAGCTGAGCCCATTGTGGTCTTTATGTAGCCATCCACTCACTCCATTCATGATATGGTGAATCTTTGCCATATGGTGCCTGGGCCCTTCTTACCCAGGTTTCCTCCCTCAGGGCTGAGTGCTGTAGCACAGCATGGGTTTTTGTTGGGTCACTGAACCTCAGTGCTCACATCTATGTCCACTGCAAAGCGGAGGAGATGTACAGATTTGAGATGGCTCTAAGATACCACCACCACCTTCCTAAATCCATAGGATCAAAGGCTACTCTCAACCTTTGAGTTATATACATTCACACACTTAAATATCAAGTGTGATTTAACTCAAGTCATTTGAAGCACCAAATCTTCACAAATCTGTTCAGAAAAGGAACACTTTTTTAAAGCTCCATAAAGCCCTCTTCTAGTCTCTCTCCTTCTTTTCCGCTGCACCAATATCGCTGGCCCAGAATCTTTCCTGTGCTGATTTGTAAATATTAATAAATTACTTGTTTTTGTAAACTTTTGTAAAGAATATTTTGGTAGAAATACTTAAAACATATTCTTTGGATTATATTTATACATATGTGAAATAAATATACTATCGAAAGGTTATATTTTATACAAAAAGTAAATTGTTACCTTTTGTATGCTAATATACAAAGTTTTGTATAATACGATGGTTTATTTTTAGCTCTACACTTAAACCATAGGTGATGGAGTGGAAACTTTTAAGAACTACCAAGAGGCTTGTGAGATGAATTTATGTTCTGACACCTCAACATGAAAGCATTCCAGGTTTCCATCCCTCCCCGCTGGTGTGTTTTCCAGCTCTCAATTCTTCATTACGCCCATAGTTCTCTTGTCTTATTTGATTATTCTGCTGTGCACATTGTATCATCCCCGTAGCACGTTCTTCTGCGTGTTTGCCCATGATACAAAACAATGTTTCTCCATGCAGAAAGAGAGGAAAAACAGTGTGTATATAAACAGGTTATTTTGTAGCTCCTCCAGATTACTGTACATATCTGCAGAATTTCCCAGTTGCAGCCCCCATAATTCAGCTTGTTTTCACCCTAACACGAATAGTACATTTTGTAACAGCTGTCCAGTTGTTCAAAGAGGCAAAGCAAACAGATGGTTGGTTTTTCTTCTATCTTAATGTGAATTTCCTAATTAATGTCTATTTATTCAGCTATTCATTCAAATACAGGATTCTTTGGGGGGATGGTATAAGCTACAGTTTCTGTTTGTTGGCAGCCTATTACCAAAGATGACGTAATTTTCCTGAAAGCTGAGATAATGGCCATTTGATAGACAAACTTAGTAAGCGCCTAAAGATTTACAACGTAAGAGCTATTGGGATCCAAACTCCCATTTCTAGAAAGGTCAGACTACTTAATTGCTGACATTGTTTATCATTCTGACATATAACAGAGAAGGTAGGAGTCATTTTTCTTTCTTTTTTTAAATTCAGAGACAAGAAAGTAATGTAGACAAATAATTCCTTCTTGGCTTTGTGTTCGGCCCAATGAAATGAGTCACCAGGTGAAGTGCTGGTATTGCCTGCATTGCTGTCCTGAATCCACGAATGTAAAGATTTCAACTTGTAATACAAGTATTTTGTATTGTGTGTAATTCCATGTGTAAAAAAAAATAGTTAAAAAATTCAGAAGTGGTTTTCTTGTATGAAGTCATACAGCATTACAGTTAGGATAACCAATGTTAATATCAATGGGTACATACACACAAATCACTCTTTTTTTAAAGATTTATTTTGTACTTTTTAATTATGTGTATGTGTGTGAATATGTATGCGTGTGTGCTGGTGCCAGCCAAGGCTGGAGGATGCCCTGGAGATGGAGTCACAGGCTGTCATGACCCAACTGATGTGGGACCTGAACCCAGGTCCTCTGAAGGAGCAGTAAGTACCACTCTTAGCTGC